>JAIGNY010000253.1:5000-82493 GCA_020152595.1 Chiridota heheva
ATATTTATTCTGTCATATACTTTGAAGATTAGTCATGTCACAGTTTTTCAATGAGCTGTTATATTAAACAATGAAGAAACACTTATAATGATTTTTTTAAATACGTTAGAAGGCCAAATAATGCAGATAAAGACATTAGTCGTGTGATGTTGAGTCGAAATGGTATTAAAGGCAATTGCATTTTACACATTACTAACAAAGCATAATGAATGCTTACATTATGGAGTTTCATACATTGTTTCAAGATATTATTACTTGATTGGGGTAGGCAAGAGTCATGATGCAGATTCAAACTAAACAATTGATTAATAACATTTAGAGGCAGGACAGTTAATTAAACACTTCTGTTAATAATTGATTACTTATAGAGACAAATTTGAGATAACAAACATAATCTCATAAATTTCATAGACCGAGTAGTAAGGGCATTTTTTTTTGGAACTCTGCAAATAAAAATGTTATCTCAACAAACGGCAGATACTGATTATCATATCATATCGCGACGCGTCGATTATGAAAAGATGAAGTTATTGACTGTTGCGGCAAATATATACTCAGAAATGCAGCAAAACGGCCCTTCACTTTTTCAAAGCCCATCAGCTTCTAAAAATAGTGATAAGCGTGCCGTTATTTAGTTTCGGGAAAAAAAATACCAAATCGCAGCTTTCTTTCGAGTCATTTACGATTCAGACGCATGCGCGACGACATAGACGGGGCAGTAGTGACAGACAAGATTAGAATGATAAACGATGACATTAGAATTTGAGCGCCACAGTATAGTAAATAAACTCCTTGCCCTCCTTCTCCAAGCCACCTAATTCGATTTTACTAGGCACCTATCGGCGCGTCTGCATTTTCAATTGCTTTGTACTGTAAGCGACAATTAAAACCGAAGCTGATAATATGCATGGCCGCACACAGCGAGTTCGCAATATGTTCATTTGTTGCAATGTTTCGCATAATATGCGAAAGAATATAATTATTCTTTCGATTCGTACTTCATCGACAGATTGAAAATAGCTTCAGTAACGCGCTTTATAAATCTAAGTTTTATTATGAATGAGCAGAAGGGCGCAAAGCGCCGTTAATCTTCCAAATTTTTCAGAAAAGAAGTTGCCTAAATTTCAGATCGTTTATTACAGGACCATTTACTGAATACGGTTTAAATTAGCTCAAATTAATTTCAGGAAATACTGGTTACCATTATACTGCATGATGTTGTGTGTGCAATAGCTATTTATTTATATGCAGGAAGCAGAAAGCATTATTCTTTTCATCAATAAAGACTAGTTGTGTTTTTATTACATACATTTTAACATATATTTTAGGGAAATATTATAAAAGTTTAGGAAAATAAATGATACAAAATTATTTGTTACTGGAAACATTGTTGACAGATTTCTTATTTACTACTTCATCACATTAATGTTATAACTTTCAGGCCATTATTATTTTTTGGAGCACACAAACAACTCACTTCATCTTTCGATCATTTTCAATAAATTGTAACGTTTTCTTTTAGATCAGCGCCGTCGGAGCGACATTAGCGTATTACTCACGAAAACAGACGACGATTACAAGAATAAAGATAGTCGACAACACATTTTCTAAAAACCAGTGTTCATTTATAAATACAACAACGCAGCAGAAAGGGAAGAGGAGATGTCATGTGTCGCATGCGCTGTGAGTACGCCGGCGACGACGTTACTTAAAAAAATTGTGCATTACGCAATGATTACATGAGTCAGAGGAGGAGGGTGTGTTTCGTCGGCTCTTCACTTATAAAAAGCGCATGGAGGATGTAGCTCGGTGAATAGAAAATCGCACTTCAGCTTACCGCACTACTATTTAAGCGATTAGTTTAGCGCGGCAGTTTGCTTCCAAATTGAGACTTCAAAGATACAGGTCGGTACATCAGTAAATTTTATTCGTTGCGATATTTGCCAAGGCTCTGGTATCATTTGCCTGCAGTTCCATCGAAAATTAAAGACTAGTTGCAGACAAGTCACAGGCGAGATCTCTCAAAGTCTGTATGTATTCTATCGCTGCATTTCATCCCGCACTGAAGAAAATCATGGGGATATAAACAAAAATCGAATCTGGTAGGTATTTATAATATAACACTGAAAGTTTAAGGAAAATGACCGAATAGTGAACGAAAAAAATCTTTTAAATACATTAGATTTTGAGAATTCGATATTTATTAAACATCTGCTCGAATTTCAGTTTCACAGAAACGACACTCGCTTTAAACTCCAACATTTATTACCGAGCAAGATTTTTGACCGTTTACTTTGTTTTTCGAGTCTTCATAAAGATGAATTCAATGATCACTGCACTTTAAACATTTCCAAACTGGACGTCAGCTCAGCGTACAACCGCGATTAGCAGGCGTCACGACGGGGTCACAAGTCGGCTCAGCTAACATCAATTGTAATACTTTAATGGGGGACAAGCGATACACCTACGATACTCTTTAAAAGAATAATGACAATAAAGATGGCTTAATCGTGTCGAATATCATTGTAAAATAAACATAATCATTTCAGATTATTTCAACATTGGCCTACAGATCTAATAAAAGCAAAACTAATCAGGTACATTGTTGCAAGTCGTTGTTTATAGACATGAATATGGCATGAGGTAGACAAAGACAATTGTTTCGTCTCTTATTAATCTAAAGATAAAAGATCAATTTGGGTTTTTGCAATAAAAAGAAGTGCATTGATGTTTTCTCTGACAGTACTATCATTCAGATGATGATGCTGTATGTATTGTTGACGATCGTTGTCTTTACCGCCGAGCGAAGTGAGCACACAACAAATTTTGAGCAGGCTCCATAAAGAATAGTAAAGATAATTGATGAAACTTGATGCGAACATGCTGTCACGAGATCAGACAATAGGCAATGGTATATTCACCACCGCAACCCCAATTGTCAGTCACATTTTTTATTATTTCCACCCTCTCCGCTTTTCGTTTCGGGCAATAGGGGCCGGAGTTCAAAATGTTTCAGACAGTTATTTTCGCGTGATATGAGTGATGTGAGAGTGGCCGGGGGATTGGGGGCATTTATTTTGCCAAATGAAGATATTTCAGTTAGATGGTGCACATCAGGCCAATCTGACACTTTACCAGGTGCGCGCATCGTGCGGTCATTAGTAATGTCTGATGACATCAAGCCCACTTGACCACCAAGATTCAGACACTATTTGGTAATTTGATACAGTAAGATTTTGTTTGATGTTGAAAGCTGCACAATATGTAATATCTGAGCTTTCATTTTGTTTTCCATTTTTCACACGCCCACTCTTCCTTCAACATCTTCTCAAAGTGTTCTTTCTTCTCTTCTCTTCTCATCCTCACTTGACTTCTGCTTTCCAACAATAATTACCACTATTTTACTTCGCGATAAGTGATTGTTGAGCGATGTTTTTATCATCGTTTTTGTGTTCACGCGAGTTATTGTATTTTTTTGTAAGGTTATGATATTTTGAGTATTCTCTTATTACTAGAATGTAGTTAATAAGTACTAAGAAAAATAAAATGAAATTCTTAGATAAAGCAAAGAGAAAACGATTATTCAGTATTTTTCGTTCATGTATATTCATCGACTCGATTTCGTAAAGACAATTCTTCGACAAAATGACTGCGCATCTACATGACTAACAGTTTACTCCGAGAGCGCCAAAAACTGAGTCGTTAAGCCTTATATTCACTACTTCATCACATGAAATAAGCACTGAAAGTCGAGCTACTTTCACATCCGACAAAAAGAAAAGGCAATTGTTTTGCAATGTATTGGCACACACTATTAAGGTACAAGACACAGATAAATGTATTGCAAGGAAAGATTGCATAGTAAGAGCAAGAGTTACAGAAAGGCAAAAAGGATACAATGAAACATGCGTAGATAGCGTAACACAAGATTTTATCTTCAAATGCAGCATGCTAATACAGTGGCGTAGAACAGGGGTGAGGGGACACTACAATATTTTCCGATAACAAAGCGTTCAACGAATTACCTTTAAAGATTCAGACTGTGAAAGTTTTTCATTTTGCACATTGTGCCTTTATTTCTTCGGGCTACCATTCGTCAATTTTCAGAAATTTTTCTTTCATTTTCATGAAATTTGCTCGGCTGTTAGTTCAGACAAACTCTCGTAAACAACATTTTGATTCATGTGAAATTTTCATTACTTTCTCGTTAACATTTCGTGAATTTTATCACTTCTTTTGAAAGACATTACTGCAAAATTGCTCATTTTCGAATTTTTCGAAATATTTTCTTCATTTGTCATGAAGAGCATACTGTTAGAAGAAAATTATAGAATGATAAAGTAAAAATTATCGTAAAATCTACTTATTACATTATTTATAGAATGTATTATCATTTTTTCGATTTTTCGATAGTAGAAACTTGTTAGTCGTATTTTCATATTTTGCAGTGCTTTGCGTGATTATCGCCGTTACATTGATCAATACATCAAAACATTTCTAAGATAGAAGAAGAGGAAGATGAAGAGAGAGATTAACAGCGGAAGAAGTTGTATTAAAACAAATAGTGCTGTCAACGAGCATGCCTGATTCACACTACACACAATACGTGGCATTTACAGGTCACTTTAGTCAGCACAGAATAGACGCGCAAAGAACCAGCAGACACCACTGATACTCGTGACTGTAGCGCCGGCGTGCTCATGGTGTTCGTCATGCATGACAGATTACATACTCGAAGTTAGCCGTCCAGAGTTGTTACCGCCACGGCGGTAATTTTTCGGCAGCATGCGTGAGCGCGCAAGCCAGCACCCAGAACTGCGACGAGCCTCCAGCTCTGTACAAATGTCGGAAAGACAAAAATAAAGCTGCATTTTTTTTGGTTGGCGAAAGATTAACATCTTTAGCAATACAGCGTGCTGCAATGATTATTAATACTCAAACATGAAAATATTGTTGAAAGGTGTCAATGAACAAAAATGAGCCAAAAGCGTGTATTTAGAAACAGAATAATGTATAAATATGATAAAGGAGTGGTAGCAGGTGGCATAATTTTCCAAACTTTGAAGGTTAGAGGACAAACGATCAAAATTACAGTGCTGCATTTTACAATAAAACCTATGTGAAATATTTTTAAAAGGATTTTGTACAAGGGTCCACTTTTTGTGTCGGGTCCAATTTGTTGTGGTCAAGGGGTAATTTGTATTAGACAGGTGAGGGCACATAGCAAATGAATTGCACGATGAAAAGCTCTTTAGTTGTGTCCGCAGATTTTGTGTTAAAAAGTCAAAGGTCACAGATTGATCTGCGACCCTTTTTAAGCAATTTTGCCTGCACGTGTAATTAAAATAGACACCATTATTTTGCTGTGTTTGGTATCATAGGCGCAGATCACGGGTCAAGGGCCCAGATTAAATGCCAGAAAAGAGAAAGTATCGTTTTTCCTCAAAAATATGAGTAGCCTCATACGAAAATTTGAAATAATGAAATTCAAAGCATCCGTTTATATTCAAACCAAAATCGCGTTTTTTGTTTCAATTTTCTTGATTTTCGTGAAATTGTTTGAATTCCGTAGATTTTCCTTCATTTTCGGAAAATTTGCTTCAATTTGTGTTTATTTATCATTACTTTTGCAGAATTTATTTCCTTTTATTAAATTTGCCTCAATTCTGTGCAATTTCTTTTATTTTCGTGAAATTTGCTTCAAATTTTGCGCAATTTTCCGCATTAACGGGAAATTTCTTCAACTAACGAGAAGTTGTCTTTAATTTTTATGAAATTTGCTTCAATTGTTTTGCTTTCATTTTCTGAAATATTCTTCAATTTTCGAGAAATTGATATTTTCTGAAATTTCTTTCTTAAAAATTAGATATCCTTCATGTTCGTAAATTTGCTTTTTTGTGGATTTTGTCTTCAACTTTATTTAATCATTTTTATTTTTGGGATGTTTTGATGAATACTAAGGAAAATATTACATAGCTATATAATATATGATAATGATATAGATCATACTGCTTCTGTATTCACCTTACTTAAGATGCTTACAAGTACACACATGAAAATACACACGCAAATACATTGAGTTACAATTTTGCATTTAAAATTTCTTGTACACCATGATGTAATTCATTTTTAAAATTTCATAGAGGAAATTCTGTGCAAATTTGTATTTCCTGGAAAAGTAATTACTTAATTGTTTTAAGGTAACTGATAGCAATTTTTCAAATATTATTCAGTTAGCCTATTTACGATGAACAATTGCTCTCCATCTAATAATATTCCAGCATTTATTATCATTAAAATGGATGATACATTTTAATACAATATATTAAATTTTTGACAGAATGTGTCATAGTTTAGAAGTTTGCTCTCTCTCGGCATGCATAGGGCAGTGTTTAAAAAAAGAATTAAAATCTAAATATCTTCTAGTATCTCCCATCTCCTCACAGGAATAAGAACATTAAGAAGACGTCTATCATTGCAGAATTATGTTTTTTTAAATATCGGTGACACGAATTTCAAGTACGGAATGCAACTCTATCTGGCTAACCTGGAAATTATTCAATATACAAACAAGAAAATGCCAATAGAAATGCCGATCTCATCACCTCTAGACCTACACTGTACCCATGGTTCAAATTAAAACCACGCAATACTAATTTAAATTTTGTATTCGACAATTACAATTTGACCTCTAAACTTTGTTATTATGACAACGATTGAATTCCCCCTCTTCATAATCTTCATTAATGTGTGAGTAACCCCCCCCCCCTTCTTACCCCGCACTATGTAACCCTAAAAAAAGTTGTGTTTACGATTGTTCTGGCAAAGATATCATTATTATATATTATATAGCTATGTAATATTTTCCCTTAGTATTCATCAAAACATCCCAAAAATAAAAGGAAATGATTATATAAAAGTTGAAGCAAAATCCACAAAAAGAAGCAAATTTCACGAACATGAAGGATATCTAATCTTTTTAAGAAAGAAATTTCCAGAAAATATAAATTTCTCGAAAATTGAAGAATATTTCCAGAAAATGAAAGCAAAACAATTGAAGCAAATTTCATAAAAATTATAGACAACTTCTCGTTAGTTGAAGAAATTTCCCGTTAATGCGGAAGAGAATTGCGCAAAATTTGAAGCAAATTTCACGAAAATAAAAGAAATTGCACCAGAATTGAGGCAAATTTAATAAAAGGAAATAAATTCTGCAAAAAGTAATGATAAATAAACACAAATTGAAGCAAATTTTCCGAAAATGAAGGAAAATCTACGGAATTTGAAACAAATTTCACGAAAATCAAGAAAATTGAAGCAAAAACACCGATTTTGGTTTGAATATAAACGGATGCTTTGAATTTCATTATTTCAAATTTTCATGTAAGGGGCTACTCATATTTTTGGGGAAAAACGATACTTTCTCCCCCTCCTAGCATTTAATCTGAGCCCCTTGACCCCGTGATCTGCGCCTATGATACCAAACACAACAAAATAATGGTGTCTATTTTAATATTACAGGCAAAATTAGCAAAAAAAGGTCGCTAAGTCTGTGACCTTTGACTTTTTAACACAAAATCTGTGAGACACAACTTCAAAGAGAAACTTTCATGGTGCAATTCCATTTTGCTATGTGCCTCACACTTACTTAATGCCACAAAATTACCCCCTTTAAAACACATATTGGACCCTTGACCACAACAAAATTGGACCCTTGACCACAAAAAAATCCTTTTTAAAAATATTTCACATAGGTTTTGTGTAAAAATGCAGCACTTAGCAATAATTTTGATCGTTTGACCTCTAACCTTCAAAGTTTTGAGAAAATTATATTCTACTACCTATATCCCTTTTCAAAAATGTTTTCTGCAAGAAATACAGCTTTTAGTCATTTTGTAATATTTGACCGCAGACGTTTGACCTTTTAACCTCAACAATATTTTCATATTGGGGAATGTTATATCTTACTTACCTGTATTACTTTCAAGATAAATTGTCTTTCCTATAAAAATACAGCTTTATTTTGTTTGTCTTTTCCATTTGACATTTGACCCACAAACTTTGGAGGCCCAAGTTCTCCAGTCGGATTTTAGTTCTAGATTGCACAACAAAAACTTACACATACGCACACATATACATACCGAAAAATTACCACCATTAACCCCGTGTAAGCAACTCTGGACCCCTAACTTCAAGTATGGTGTCATCATACATGACCAGACCACCATATGAGCCCCACCAGCCCTCCTAATATCTGAATATCAAGTGGGTGGTCTACTAGCTCTTGCAGGGCCTATTCTATGCCCAGACCTCAAAGTGACCATCTCATCGCCACATATTGCATATGAGGGTAATGAGATCAAAACTGTTTCGATGACCTAAACTTCTTCTTTATCTACTTCTTCCGCTGTTGAAATCCTCCTCCTCTTCATCCTCACTCTTCGCTTCTATGGCCATGTTTTGATGTGGCCATTATCTCTTAACTGATGTCCACGACAAGGCACTGCAAGTTGAGCTAGAATACGGCAATAACTCCAGTTTCTATCAAGAAAAATCAGGAGAAAAAAATTGTTAATACAATTCTATAATGAAATAAGTGAAAAGTTTTGTGCAATTTTACTTTATCATTCTATAGATTTTCTTCTCTAAGAAAACCAGTTTATACTCTCATGACGAAAATGAAGGAAATGTTTCAAAAAAATTCCGAAAATAAAGACAATTTCACGAAAATTGAAATTATCTCAGAAAAATTGATGCAAATTTCACGAAAATGAAGAAGATAATAACTTGAAAATTGAAGAAAATTTCCGTAAATAAAAGGCATTTCACGAAATTTATGCAATTTTAACGAAAATTGAAACAAATTTCCTGAAAATGAAGAAAATTTCTAAAAATTGATGGAAAGTTCCGAAAATAAAGACAATATCACGAAAATGAAGAACTTCCCGAATCTGAATCTTTAAAGTCAATTCGTTAGACCTTTGTTATCGGGGGAATGGTATTTGCCCTTAGTACCATTCCCCATCCCACCCACCCTCACCCCTGTTCCTACGCCACTGTAATTAGCTACATTTTGGAAATAAAATCTTCACTGACTGCATACCACGTGACAAACACCTTATCCTTTTTGCCTTCTATAGGCATACATCTTACTATGCAATCTTTCCTTTTAATACGTTTCTCTAATTACTTTGGTACTTATGTCTCGTGTGGTGCAGTTTTATTTGCCAAGTAGTTTTACTTGCTTTTCTTTTTGTCAGGATCTTAAAGGAGAAACAAACTTCGACTCAATTCTTATTTCATGTGATAAGAAATTAAAATATAAACTAACAATCAAAAGAGCAACTCAAATTTTTCTTCCTCAAGGTATGGCTGTTAGTCCGCATATGGAATGCCGCAGTCATTTTATCCAAAATTGTCTTGAAATCTAGGGTCGAATGACATTCTCTACACACCATGGACAAAGATACGAATGTGTTTTTCTCTTGCTATCTAAAATTTCATTTTTATTTTTCTCAAACCTTTGTTAGCATTTCTGGTAATATCATGAGAATACCAAAATATCCTGCACTCTTACAAAAGTACAATACTTTCCATTAAACACAAAAACTTGATGATATTAAGAAAACATCACTACCACCCTATTTCATATCCTTATCAGCAAAATAAAATCTTTCAATAAATTGTAAATTACAAATGGGGTCGGGGAGTGGGAGGGGAGGGGAAGAGGGAAGAGGGGGGGGAAGAGGGCGAGGGGAAGAGGGGAGGGGAAGCAGGAATGAAAAGGCTCAATCATTTTACATATTGATGCAACTAACATAAACCATAAAAAAAATTCTCATTTTTATGTCAAATTTCAAATGAAAGAGGTGTCTAAATCTTAGAAAGTGAGTTAAATTGAAACTGATACATCGGATCATTACTTCGAATGACCGCGCGATGCAACAACACCTGGTATGGTGTCAATCTTGTGTAGTTAACCTGATGGTAGCACATAACTAATAAGGTATCACTCCGACCAGCCAAAATAATACCCCCATTCCCCCCATCACTTTTTCTCCCCCTCCCCCATCACTCTCTCCCCCATAACTCTCCCCCATCACTCCCCCATAACTCCCCATCACTCTCCCCATCACCCCCATCACTCTCCCCTTCACTCTCCCCGACAGAGAAATAGCTTATACAAATATTTCTTTTAAGAACTCCCATTTCTTGGAACAGGAAGCTGAGAAGTTGAAAATGTCAAAAATGCTAGCAAGCTTAATTGGAAGAGAAGGCATAGGTGTTGACTGTGCATTGCCTATTATCTGATCATAAATTGACAACGTGTTTCATAAAAAGTTTCGTGAGGAACTATCTTACTATTACTATTTTTACATGGACCCATAGCAAAATTTGATATTGGTGATAACACTGCTTCACTTCAGCATTAAAAAGAGCCAACAGCTCAGATCAATATCCCCATACAACATCATCATCTGAAAGATATTAGATGGTACTGTCCAGAAAACATCAATTGCACTTTGCTTTTTGTTACAAAAAGGCCCAAAATTTGACTCTTTTATCTTAGGTTGCAATAGGGCAAATAATTAGTCTTTGTTCAACCTCATACCGTATTCATGTCATATAAGCAAGCGACCCACTAATAATGTCGGCCTGATTAGTTTTACTTTTTGTGCAAGATCTATGGGTAGTGAATGAAAATTTAGAATAATACAAATACGTTATGTTATTTTGTGATATTTCATCTTGATTAAGCATCTTTATTATCATTATTATTTAAAAAATTAATTATTGTAGGTGTATCTCAACCCTGTCCCATTAAGTTGTTGCAATTAGATGTTAAAGGCTGGGCCCGGGCTTTGTGACCTGTCGTGACCTGCCTATCAATCATTTGTATCTCACCCGGGACGAAATTTGTACCTTTGGGCTGACGTCCAGTTTGGAGGTGGTAATGGTTTAAAGGATTAGTTCATTGGTCATAAAGTTCATCTTATATGAGAGAGGACTTCAAAAGAAACAAAATGGTGAAAAAAGCATTCAAAAATCTTACTCCGGTAAGGAAATATTTAGGTTTAAAGTTTGGTATCATTTCTGTAGAAACGACTAAAATTAGACTAGTTGTGATGTCACAGCCTCAGATTCCTCAAAGTCCTAATGTATTTTAAAGAAAGTTTTTTTTCTTTTTCTTTTCACTATTTCAGTCATTTTCCTTAAACTTTTTCAGGTGGTATATTAAAAATACCATTTCTAGATTCAGTTTTACTACTTTTTGACATATCCCATGGTTTTAAGCAACAAAATTGCAGGACAAAATATGATAGAATACATACAGACTTTGAGGAATCTAAGCCTATGACATCACAACTAGTCTAATTTCAGTCGTTTCTACACAAATGATACCAAACCTTAAACTTAAATATCTCCTTAACGGAATACGATTTTTAATGCCTATTTTTACCATTTTGTATCTTTTGAAGTCCTCTTTAATTTAAGATAAACACGCTTCACCACTGAACTAATCCTTAAATGTAGTCGGAAATACTTTTCTCATGCAGTTTTCTAATCACCCGGGCTAAAATTTCATCCCGGGTATAGACACCTGTCAGTGAAAGCCGAGCAGAAATTGTACCCCTCCCCCCCCTCCTGACTCATGTAATCATTACGTAATAAACAAATTTTAAAAGAATAACATCAATCCTCAACATTACTTACCACTTCCACAGCACGCATGCAGCATGACATCCTCCTCTCCCCTTCTGCTCGCATTGTGTATTTACAAATGAACTTTAGTTTTCGAAAATGTATTTGTCAACCATCTTTATTCTTGTAATCGTCATCCTGTTTACCGTGTGACCAATGCACGGCAATGAAAAAACCATTCCTTCTCCAAACGAGAAACTGATCTAAAAAGAAAAACGATTACAGATATTGTAAAGAAATGATTATCCAGGAAGAGGGAAAGGGGAAGTGGAAGGAAGGAAGGGGGGTGGTGGGGACGACACACGTTTTTGCTGATATGCAAAAATAATAATGGCCTAAGAGGATTAACATAACATTGAAGTAAACATTGAAGTACAATTAAATGAAATCTGTCAACAAATGTTCCGAAAATTAACAAATAATTTTTAATATCAAAGAACATTTCCTAAAAACTATGGATATTTCCTAAAATATATGAATTTAAAAAAATGTATATAACCAAAAACAACTAGATACTTTGTTGATGAGAAAAGTGTCACGCTCACACACTTTCACATATAAATAAATAAACAAACACACACAACATCATGCCGATGTAAGTAAATTTTGGCCCCGGCTCTTATCTCCTAAGAAATTTAGGCCCCAAACAATTAAGCCGTAGCCATTCAGTAAAATGGTCCCCTCATAATAAAAACGGTCCACAAGGAAATTTAGGCCTTCTTTTCTAGGAAATTTGGAGACAACAACTTTTGCAAAAAAAAGCCCTTCTTCTCCCTTTATAGTAAATCTCACAGCCGTTTTGCGTTAAGCGCGTTTTTTCTTCTTCAGTGTATCCCGATGGGTATTGCACAGATCGAAGAATAGATTATATTTCTTTTTCACATAATTGCTTACTGGAAGCCATTTTCTGCTCGTGGGCAAATTTTACGACTCATGCGCTGTATGCCGTACATACATATTATCAACTTCGGTTTTAGATTGTCACTTCAGTACACAAAATTAATTGAAGAAACCGTACAGACACACCAGTAAATTACCTAGTAAAATCAGTCCGGAGGGGACCAAATTTACGGAGAAAGGGAGGGGGGGGGGGGGGACACAATTTACTATCACAACAGCATAGGTTCCTAATGGCATCACATCAGACATCGGAGCCATAAGTCTTGTCAGTTGTATGACTCACCCCTACTACTTGCATGCAATGTCAGTCAAAGGCGCGTCTGAGTCATTGAAATGGAAGTGACTCAAAAAAAAAAGGAAAACCGGTTTGAATTGTTTTTCCATTCATGCGTAACACTTTATCTATTTTAAGAAGCATTAGACTGAAAAGTGAGGGAGCTCGTTTTGCAAATTTCACAGATATATTTTCCACAACAGATCAATAAACTTCATGCCTCCATAGTCGACGGGAAAGTGTCACTTGAATATTCATATTAATCAAAAAATTGTCCTACCGTTTGGTGCAAGATAAGCATTTTATTTTTGCAGGACCCCCAAAAAAAAAAAAAAAAATGCCCTTACTACTTTTCGGTCTATGAAATTTATGAGTTATGACTGTTATCTCAGAATTTAATGCTCTATAATAATCAATTATTAACAGAAAGTGTTTGTACTTGTCACTACCTATAAGAATTCAGGGTATTTGATAGATTGTTGGTTTCTGGATCACACGTCGTAACGTCTGCCTACTGAAATCAAATTGTAATATAACCAAACAATCTTTGGAGACATAAAGTATGGCATATTTCCCATTATACTTTGTTGGAAAGTATTATTAACAAATTTTCTGATTACCTTTAATACATTTCGACTCAACATCACACATTTTGTGGTGTCTTCATCCTCACATTATTATTGATTTCTAACGTATTTAAAAAAAAAATCATTAATTCCTCGAACTTTCTTCAGCATTTTGTCTCTCTTGAAGACTCGTTAAAGAAGAACTTGCTTGACCACTGAACTAATCCTTTAAGATTTCCTGGCCAGAATAAGAAAGTACTACACAGATATGTGATTTTAATTATATTATATGAAGTAATATGTTTTTGTGTTATGTTTTTGTAATATCATTAACATAAAATGTAATACCCAGAAAAAATAAAAACATTTACACCAGCTAGAAAACAAGAGATTATAAAGAAATACATTACATTCTAATAGCCTTCAGAGTTGATAGCATTCTCTGCATGTGTTAAAATCAAAATACAGAGGTAGAATTAATGGTTTTGATAATTAAAAAATACATGTATGTTATCATTGCTGTTGTAACTTGTATGTAGGGAACTTTTATCTATCAGATCATTTAATTGTTCTAGTATATGAAATTATGATTATAGTCTGCCTTTAGTTTAAATGTCATTTTGAAACATATATGCATGTGTAAATACAAAATTTAGCTGAAATACTTTTAAAATATATCAAAACCATGTTAAAAACCATCAAAATCGGATAAAAATCGATGATTCTACAGTCTTTTTAATATCCGACATAAATATCTGCCAATCTTGCAGCAAATGTGTGATGTCCAGAATTTATTTTTGATATTCCTGTATTATTTTTATTATTTCCTTTCGCTGTTCTATTGTAGTACTTCCTTCCTTTAAATTATCCTCCTTAAAATAGTACGATAAAGAAAAAAAAAAATCAATTAATTTCTATGACTGAAATGGAAGTATTTTAGAAGAATTCAAAGAAATACATAAAGCCTTTTGACCTAACAAAGCGTAGTCACAACAGTTCAATAACAATTTAACTTTAAAAGAAATTTTCTCATATTTCATAGCTACTTTTCAAGAATCTGTCTTTGCGACATGTCCATGCAAGTAAAAATGAGATGAGAATAGACTAGTAAGAAAGAGAATAATAAAAATTACAATTCAAATTTAATTTCAAAAGTAATTACCTCTTGCTTTGTCTGCAAATTTGGCTACTGCTGCTCTTAGTTCAATCAGGGACCTGCTATTTCGTTCAATCAATTGACCAATTTCTCGGCTTCGCCATCATATTCAGAACTTTGGAGCAAATATCAATTTGCAACAGTAATTGTCAGGCTATAGGCCTACCACATGTAGTATTTTCTTGATTCAAATTTCAAGTAAACCGACGTTTCCTTTCCACTAACCCATCTCTCACCATTCAAACAATTTAATGATGATTGACAGCTCAAACCGACCAACACCCGCATGTGTGGCGTATCCTTTGGGCCCCTACAGTGAAAACAATGCCCTGGCTGTATTTGATTCCAGATCGCCGGAAAGCGCCAAGCTCACGGAGTAATTTGATTCGATCATAAACAACAATGAAAGCTTGTAACTGCTTTAAAATGTGACTTTCGACAAAACAAAGACCTGACAGTTGATAGGGGTTAAATATGAGTTTGTAACGAATGTATTTACATACGGAAGTCTCTTCTACTTGCATAATGTGTAAGGACATGATGGAGATAAAAGTTCTATAAGAGATATTTTATTTTAATTAAATCAAAGCTTTTTGGTTAAATGTATAAACACATCCCTGGTTCCGTACTATGCATGGGGTATTAGGTGTAGTCAAGTGTTAGCGCTTCCCTGTTTTAAGTATACCTACCGCCGAGAGGATGGGGGGGGGGGAGGGGGGAGGGAGGGGGGGGGAGGGGGGAGTAGTGGATGGGGAGGGGAAGGGGATTTCTCGACGGTCCTGGAAAGAAAAGGAGTATGCCTTTAAACACGGCAGCGGGCGGCTATTGATTTGTCAAGGGGTGTGAGAATACTGAGGCCCATGCCCCTGTTCCCTCCCCCGAAAAAGCCGTTCTTTCCCCCTCCCCCTCAAAAAGGTCAAGCCATAAATATCAATAAGTGACTTGCCAATAAATCATATATAAAACAGAGTTGTTGCCATTTTGTATTCGTATCGACTGAATCATGGTAAAGTTTGGACAGACATTTCCAGTTTCCACCAAAAACTTTTCAATCCTCAATTTTGAACCAAACACTTTCAATTTAAGACCAGACTTATAATTTTTTGGACCTAAAATCTCCAATTTTGGACCCAAACCTACAATATCTGAACAAACGCCTTCCATTTTAATTGCACCAAATTTAGCGGGAGTCGAACGTCCTTAATCAGATGCGTTTGTAATTGGATGATTCAGCTCCCCTCTCTCCCAAAAAATAAATAATAATAATAATAATAATAATAATAATAATAATAATAATATAATAATAATAATAATAATAAATAATAATAATAATAATAATAATAATAATAATAATAATAAATAATAATAATAATAATAATAATAATAATAATAATAATAATAATAATAATAACAATAATAATAATAATAATAATAATAATAATAATAATAATAATAACAATAATAATAATAATAATAATAATAATAATAATAATAATAATAATAATAATAATAATAATAATAATAATAATAATAATAATAATAATAATAATAATAATAATAAGAAGAAGAAGAAGAAGAAGAAGAAGAAGAAGAAGAAGAAGAAGAAGAAGAAGAAGAAGAAGAAGAAGAAGAAGAAGAAGAAGAATAAGAATAATAATAATAATAATAATAATAATAATAATAATAATAATAATAATAATAATAATAATAATAATAATAATAATAATAATAATAATAATAATAATAATAATAATAATAATAATAATAATAATAATAATAATAATAATAATAATAATAATAATAATAATAATAATAATAATAATAATAATAATAATAATAATAATAATAATAATAATAATAATAATAATAATAATAATAATAATAATAATAATAATAATAATAATAATAATAATAATAATAATAATAATAATAATAATAATAATAATAATAATAATAATAATAATAATAATAATAATAATAATAATAATAATAATAATAATAATAATAATAATAATAATAATAATAATAATAATAATAATAATAATAATAATAATAATAATAATAACAACAACAATAATAGTAATAATGATAATGATAACAACAACAACAACTTTTTTTTTTTTTTAAAGGGGAAACATACCTTTACAATGGGCACGGCTGCGGGTCTGAACTCTATTAGGGGCTCACAATTTAACCACAAATTTATGCTTTTTTTTTGCACTCTTCATAATTTTCTGATATTGGGGTGCGGGTTGATTTTCAGCTTAACCCCTGGGTCCCACGATCCTCTCAGCAGCCCGGATACACATACGCAAGACGCGAGAGGGACGGAAAGGGGGATTAAAAGAGGATGGGGAAAAGAGGAGGGGACAACAAAAGGAATCGAATTATTTCACCCACAAAAGTACAAAACAAAAATAAAATTTAATGTGCAGGCTTAGATAAACACATTGCATAGAGATATGTAAAGATCTTGTTTGGACTTTAAAGTAGACACGGTATCAAGTTGATTACGTTTTTACGCATGATCATACCCAATGTATGCCTAAAATTGTATTAACTTCCGGGGTCTTCGCTTCCTGGGTCCCATGTAATTTGGGCTTCGCATTACGCGCTCGTCGTCAGCCCCGTATTTGCCATCTGGTTGAAGCAATGATTTTTAGGCATGATTTTCACCCCTATCACTAGCAAATCTTAGAGCTTTGAGCCCATCAGACTTCGCCCCTGCATCCCCTCACCCTACCAACTCGCCGTTCAGTAAAAGCTGAACACATTAGGGTTCAGCAAAATTCATGGCACATTTTAGTGCCTTCATATATATATATATATATATATATATATATATATATATATATATATATATATATATATATATATATATATATATATATATATATATATATATATATATATATATATATATATATATATATATATATATATATATATATATATATATATATATATATATATATATATATATATATATATATATATATATATATATATATATATATATATATATATATATATATATATATATATATATATATATTCATTTTTAGCAGACTATTATTGGACGTAAATTGTCACTGCTATAGGAGGCCCTGCGGCAGACCAAGGAGGAAGTGGTGGTTATGGTAGGGGGAAGGGCGCCATGGACCCCAATATTTGTACTGGGCATGAACCATTTCGCCCCTACCCGCAATCTGCCAATAAGGACGGTCTAACTTGGAATTGATTTTGACGACGGTCAGATTTCATGGCATTTTCCAGGAAATTTGCTTCAGTCGTGCAGATTCCTTCATTTTGAGGAAAGTTTCATCAACTTTCTATTAATTTTCGGAAACTTTCCTTCACTTTTCGTAAAATGTCTTAATTTTTGAGAAATCGGTTTCATGTTTTGTGCAGTTTTCTCAATTTTCCTTCATTTGTCGGGAAATTTCCTTCATTTTCGTGAATTTTTCTTCAATTTTTCGTAAATATACCGAATTTTACCAATAATTTTAGGAACAACCCTCCCTTTACAAATTGTTTTGGGACCGCCAAGAGACTCATACATTTGTGTGTTTTTTTTCCCTCCCCCGCCCCCTTCCCCTTCACTCTACTTTTCTATCCCATTGAATCCTAAACACGTCATTCACAGAATTCCCGTTGTAGGGTAAGTGGAGTACTAAATGAATTACTGCATATGCAGATATGGGAAGGGTGTGAGAGATGGGGCTTTGTCCATTTTAGACTTTCACTTTCCCGGCCGGTTGAATGCTTTTCTTCTTGATTGGCAGAATCGATTGGGGAAATATCAACATAAGAAAGGATAGGTAAAATTAAAGTTGTTCAAAAAATAAATCATGTAAAAGTTGCCATTATTTCCCGAAACTTATTAATAAAACCTACCGAAATAGACAACATTTTCCAAAAAATTTATGAAAATGTTGGAAATTTCCTGAAAATTAAGCATTTTTTTTTTTTTTTAAATGCAGGAAATTTTCCGAATATTGAAGACGACTTTACGAAAAGTAGAAAAGATTTTCGTGAAATTGAGATTTCCGAGTAGTAGAAACGTTTGATGAATTTGGTTTGTGTTAATTTATCAGTTGTTCCACTTGTAACCTCCTTAAATTTTGGTTGTTCTTGCCCCCTGACATGTGACTCTTCATGTGCCTAACGACGAATTTGAATATTTTGGGGGACAGGTACCCGGCCCCCAGCGTTATGGGTCCTGCATTAAGGCCAGGGGTGTCGGAAGGAACTCGGGGCAAGGGGGAAGAAAATCAAGTGAGGGCACTTTTTGACAGTACTTTGAGGGGAACTTTTCATCGTCAAAAAGGTGCACTTTTGTCAGTTTTCGAAACGTGTGTGTGTGTGTGTGGGGGTATATAGTGCCCCGGCGCCGGTTCCTATATACACATGTGGTTATGTGGTTTGAGCTTATACGCAGGATTTGGGGGCAGTGGGGCACTTGCACCACCCCAACTGTATACTTTTGTATGGTAATTTTTGTATGTTAGCTTTATTTTTCCTCCCTCCTTCCACTTTTGACTTTTCCCCCAACTTTCGATAGAAAAATCCCACTTATGAGTTTGAGATTCGGGAGCCAGGACCAATGATGGCAATGCACATTTTGAGAATGAGGTAAAAGGCCTACTGTTGAAACTTAGGCTTTGAAAATTATTGGGGGCCAGCCACCTCCACCCCCCTCCCCTTCAACCACGGTTCTTGGTGTCAGGCCCCTGGTGAATGACATGCTTTTATTGTGTCAAATAAATACTAAATGTATGTCATACATTTTCTATGTACCATAGGATTTGTGATCGAGTGGATTCATATTTGTTTTCAATCATGAAGAATGACCTATAATTTCATAACTTTCAAAATGGCACCTCCTTCCCCCGTACGTCAGCAACTTTCAAAAAGGCCCCCCCTCCCCCCCCCTTCTTTCCTTCTACGTTCCTTCCCCATTACTCTAGGTCAAGGGTGACAGTCGCCCCCGTTGCCCCTGGTTCCGACATCCCTGACTATGGCTGGAAGTACGGCCCACATGGATGTGGTGGCGCATCTTCTTTTGGTCATCCACTTGTTCACCCCCTCCCCATTTCAAACGTTGCTCCACGTTCCCTGATTTAAGGCCCCGAAAACAAGCTCTCACTTTTATACCTCATGTTCATTTTGTTATTTTTCTTTTCATTCGTGCTTTTCACTCATTTTCGTTGTTGTCTTCTTTCATTCTTTTGACAATAGGCCTGTATTAAAAGAAAGATTTATACTGCAAACTAGGGACTTCTTCTCCAAATAAGAAGGGGCCCTTCAGTATGGAAAAATCAAATACATCATATCCTAGACTAGTGTCGGACTCTTCGATAAGAGGGACCCTACGCAACGAATAACCCGAAATGCATTCGGTCTCATGGTCAGCACAGAACAGGACCCCGATAAAAAGTACGAAGGCCCTACCCCAAAAAAAAACCCAGAACAATATTAATTTTCATTCTTTGTTTCTTTCTTTCTTCTCGATCTTTTGTTTTTGTTTGCAGGCCTCCTTGGGGTCAAAGGTACCTTGCTCCGCATGAGATACTCACTGCGTACACCAGTAGTAGCATAGGCAGGGCGTAACTTAACGTGCCAATATGGTGCCGTGACATATACGACATTGCTACTTGCAGCGCCCTCACTAAATATTTCCTAAATAGTGTACACGCTATGTCACGCTTAAACTATTCCCGAAATAAAATCTTTACGTACGTATATATATATATATATATATATATATATATATATATATATATATATATATATATATATATATATATATATATATATATATATATATATATATATATATATATATATATATATATATATATATATATATATATATATATATATATATATATATATATAATTGTGCACACTATATGTGTGGAATGTGGGTCAGTGATGAGTGACTTTTCGGTAGCCTTGAGTTGTTAGTTCGATTTTCCAACATGAGTCAGAACATCGATGATGTAAGGGCGCGAATCATTCATGAGGGGTGTGGGATGGTTATACAGTGACAAAGCTAAAGGGCGGGAAGGGGAAATCGCCCTGTGGCGGCGACAGACACCACGAATTGGGGAGACATTGGGGCTTACAGGCTAACAGGCTAATATTTTCGAAAACCTAATAATTTTAGTAAGGCAAATTTTCGACTTATTTTCCGAAGTTTTCCCTCAAAAGTTTTTTGTAAAACAAAAACCAAGGAGCTTCTTCTCTGTGTAGAAGCTCCTTGCAAAAACTATGCAACATTTTCCCAAAATATTTCGAAAGCTTACTAATTTTTCCTCTGAATTTATAGGCTGATTTTTCAAGATGTTCCCTTATATCTGAATATTAGGGCGGTGGCCTCCGCCCCTATTGCCTCCGTGGTTCCCACATCACTAAATCGGGATATATCTGACGTGGCGTGTTAACAGGAGAGGGGAAGGGGAGAGGGGGCAGGAGAAAGTGCCCCAGCGAAGCTTTCTGAAAGGGCGCTGAGTGCTCAAGAGGGTGCCAAAATCGTCTTAAAAATATGTAATTTTTTTAGGCCCTGTGAAAATTTATGTGTTGATCAATAACTTCTTCTTATATACTATTTGCACGTAATATTCCATTTTTGTCGTCCGAAAGCGCATTAATTTTCCACAGAAAAATAACAAATTTCGAGGACTTCCGAAAACCCTTGGATCCCCACCGTTTCTTCGCGGCCTTCGCTCCTATATCATATCATGCCCAAAAGTTGAAATAATTTTGAGCAAGTACCAGTTCTCCCACCCCCTCCCTTAAGATCGCAAAAAAATAAAAATAATAGCGTGACGAATTGATTTTTTCTGGAAATCTTAAATTTCCGAAAAATCTCCTTTCTGGAGATTCTTAAACTTTCAAGAAATTTCCTTCATTTTCCGGGAATTTTCTTCAAATTTAGGAATTTTCTTTTAATTTTCGAAAAATTTCCTTCGATTTCAGAAAATTTCCTTCATTTTCGAGAAAATTTGCTTCCATTTTTGTGAAATTTCCATCATTTTGGGGATATTTTCTTTAATATTTAAGACATTGTATTCAATTTTCGAAAAAATTTCTTCATTTTTGGAAAACTTCCTTTAATATCGGTAAATTTCGCTTCCATTCTCGTAAATTTCCTTTATTTTGGGAATTTTTTATATTTAAGAATTTTTCGTCAATTTCGAAATTTCCTTCAATCTGCAGAAATTTTCTTTAATTTTTTAGAATTTTTGTTCAATTTTGGGAATTTTTTCTCTTCAAAATCCGGCATTTTGGGGAATTTTATATCATTTTCGTGAAATTTCTTTGATTTTGGGGATATTTTTTGCAATATTTAGGAAGTTTTTCTTCAGTTTTAGGGAAATTTCCCTCATTCTCATTCTGCGGCCGAAGTTTCCTCATTTTTAAGAAATTTTGGTCATTTTTGGAAGGTTTTCTTTGTCCCTAGATTTGAAATACTGATTTTATGCAATTTTCTAAACGGTGCCATCATATAAATGGTGCATGCCAATTTATATCTATGTGCACGTTTTACTTAAGAGCATTTTTTTATATTGGGGAGGGGGCGCCAAAATGTCCTTGCCCCCCAGTGAAATATGACCCACCACGCCACTGATCTCGACTCGGAATGATGCTGATTGGGCTAGGGTTGGATAACTGGGACGTATTATAAAGAATTCTCTCCAAAACACGTTTAAATTCAGAGCGGCTCCGAGGGACATCAAGAATTAGAAAATTTCAAAAATCTGGCCACTACCACTGCGTCAATGAACCCAACTTAATTTAACAGTGCAAATACAGGAACAATTGGTTTTTGCCCTCCTGCGCGGTAACTCTTACTCATGGCCGAAAGTTAAAGGAGGTGTGGTGTGTCCCCCCCACCCTCTTATTATTAATTCTTTTATTAATTTTTTTTCGGTCGGGCAATTCTAATTTTGACTATTTCGTCGGGCAAAAAATGGCCATTATTGGACAAAATTGTGGGAAAATTAATATGGTTATACGTTTTTGAAATTGCATAGGCCTATGTGATAGTTGTTTTTTTCGTGCCTGGCCGTACGACCCCTCACCCCTCCCCCAGTTTGCCAGACACTGATCTTATAGTCGGGCAGAGATGTATAGAATGTCAGATGTACTTGCATAAGAGTGATCTCAGTCATCAATTAGTTCGTGCCTGACTTAGAATCATATCATGCACGCATGATGGCTGACAACATCATTGGGCACTAAATCGTCCCTCTTTCCCCATACTGCTGTACTGACGAATGGCTTATTTAGGTGAAACGAAAATTGGCGCTAAATCCGAATTATTATTTCCGCATACTGACGAATGTCTTTGAAGTTTCATGAAATAAGATTTTGCTTAAAATATTTTTATTTTAAGTCTGTAAGCTAGTAAGTACAATTGTCAAAAGATTATCATTTTCTCTTTCCAATGATATTAAGTTATATAATACGTTCATATGGTGCGAGCAGGTGCCTTTTTGCACCATTTTCGTAATGCTGGTGTCTTTTCTACTACACTATAAAAACTTTAAAAATGTACTAAAAATTTATTTCATCATTTTCGTACTGCTGGTCCCAAAAATGCGGTTTTACTGTGTTAATTTTGCACTGCTGGTCCAATTTTACAATATTTTCGTTGAATACTCATACTGCGGGTATCAAAATTGTATAATTTCATACTGCAGTTACCAAACAATCTGTCATACTGCGGTATGTTTTTCGGTTGGTGGGCTGCACATCCTTACCACTTATAGTATGAAGTGCCCCCCCCCTCCCCAACACCCGGGTGTGAAATGTCGAATGCCGCGGGGTGGAATGTATCGTTTAAACCAGAGATAATCTCAATCATGCCCGAATCAACTCGGCGTGATACTGATTGGGCTTGGATTGGGCAACAGGGACGTATTTATCGAAGATGTCCACCGTGACCCACAAACAAATTTATTAAATTTTCCCTCTGCCAGTGCCTGAATGGTAAACCCAAAATGCTAACGCTTTTAGTAGATTTTAACATTAAATTTAAAACATTCTTCTTCTCATCAATTACCGACATTTTGAATTTTTTGCTGCTTTTAGCCATGAACCCAACGAACGTTCAACCTTTGTCTGTTTGTCAATTTTCGGGAGTACACTGAATATTTATCTAATTTCTAATTGGAGGGGGTGGATGGGGTGGAGGTGAGGGGGATGGGTAGGAAGAAAGGGATAGCTTGTATTTTTCACTTCAAATTGCATGCCCCCCTTCCCCCTCCCCCTTATCATTTCACTTGCCCTATAAAAAAGATGTAAAGATGGCTACGGGCCCACACACAGCAATCCTGAATCTATGGGCGTGTTTAGCTTTTCATTTTTTAGAGGGCTTACTGAGAAACACATGTTTCACCCCCCCCCCCCCCCCTTCCCCCACCCCTACCCCCTCCCCCTTTCCCTCTTCCTCCCCCGGAAATGTTTTATTTTTTGCGGTTGCTTTCTTTCTTCTTTCTCCCCAGCTAGGAAGAAAATTGGTGAAATTATTACCATAAAATTGAAGGAAAATGCGTAAAATTGTTGGAAATTTTAGCAACATTCTCTAAAAATTTCCCGAATTGACAGTCATTTCCTAGAAATTAAAGAAATTTCCTAGAAATGGAAGACAATTTCCGACAGAAATTAAAGATTTTAGAAGAATGAGAAATTTTCCCGAAAAGTGAAAGGAATTTCGTAAAAATATAAGAAAATTTACCGGAAATTATGAAGATTTTCTGAAACTTCAAGAGGATTTCCCAAAAATTCAAAGAGAATTCCTGATAATTCAAGAATTCTTGAAAATTCAGGATTTTTCGAAAATTCAAGAAGAATTCCCGAAAATTTATGAAGAATTCCTGAAAATCCAAGAATTTCCAAAAATTTGAGGAGATTTCCCAATTGGAATCAACATTTCATGTAAATAGTGAACCAGTGCAATTTTCATATGGAAAATGTTCGAGTTCTTGCTCCCATGAGAAGCAACCCTCATATACTCCTTCCCAAGGCAAACATTTGCAATTGCTCATCGGACGAAAAGGTATTTGAAAATGATTATGTGAGTGTGTGGGGCAGGGGGGAAGGCGGAGGGGTGGGAGAGGAGGAGGGAGAGAGGAAGGGGAGGGGTGTGGGGAGGGCAGATAGGTCATGGTCAGATAATTTTAAGACTTTCACCTCCTAGCTGAAGGTTTTTGGCAGTATGTTGTAGAATTTGTTCCAAACGCAAATGGTTTTGTCCAAAACTGAACTTACATTATTGAACAGAGAATTTTTTATCTCAAATTGAACATTTTGGGCTAAAAATTAAAATATTTGGTCCCAAATTGAGGATTTTTGGAAGAAACTGTAAAAGTTTTGGTTCAAAATTAACAATAATTCAGTCGATATGATTAAAGAAAGATATGCCATTATAGTTCATTTAATATTTCAGCAGTGGCGATACTCGAATAATGTTCCTTCAAGCCAAAATGCATGACGATGATACTACTTACGGAGGAGTGGGGGTTGCAATTGTTCTATACTTTGTGATTATAAACACATGTAGACAAGTCGAGAAACCTGGGGCAAGTGCACATTTTCTTCGGAAAAATTGATCTTACGCTTTCTCAGCCTCTCGTGAGGTCGAAGTCTGGGTACACCCCTTCCCAAGCCCCTGCTCCGGTACTGCATGGACTATATAGTGGTATTGCAAAGTAAACTAACCAGGCCCGTAGCCACGGGGAGGGTGAGGGGTGGCATTTTTCGGCAATGCCTCCTACAAATATTTGTGCTCCCCTCCTCAAAAACAACTAAACAAAAATTGAAACGTGCATCATAATTTGTAATAGCCCTATAATTTTGTTTAAATCACCCATACAGTTACTGAAAAACCTTACTTTACTAAATTTTCCTAAAAACAGTTACATTCCACCCCTACCAAAAAAATTCTTCAAAATATCTTACTTTTTCTTTAGAATTGCCAAGGGTTTCCTCAAAATATACGAAGGCTGACATTTGTACATCAAAATATCTGACTTTTTCTTCAAAATATCCAAGTTTATTCTTCAAAATGTTAGAATTTTTGTCAAAATATCTAGATTAGTTTTTACTCAAAACTGAACATTTTCGAAGTTTTTCCCAAACTTCTAACTTTTTCCTTAAATTGTCATTTTTGTGGGAGGGGATAGCTTGTATGTGTGGAAGCTCTTTGCTTGTATTTTTCACTTCAAATCGCACCGCTCCTTTCCCAAAAAAATGTAAAACTGGCTACGGCCCGCGCATATCAATCCTGACATCCAGGGGCGTGACTAGTTTTAATTTTTGAAGGATTACTGATAATGTATTTATACCGCCTCCCCCCCACCCCACCCCACTCCCTCCGAAATGATTTATTTTTTCCGGTTGCTTTCTTGGGGCCATGCCCTGCTCCAACCACGGCCCTCGGCCAGTATTGTGGGTCATGCCCTGCTCCAACCACGGCCCTCGGTGTCGGGCCCCTGGTGAATAACATGCTTTAGTTGTGTCAAGTAAGTACTAAATGTATGTTTCAACTGTTGTGTACTATGTAGGGTTTATGAGTGAGTGAATTTCTATTTGTTTTCAAGATACAAGAATGACGTAGAATAATTCCATATAACTTTCAAAAAGGCTTATCCTGCCCGGTCCGCCCTCAACTTAAAAAAAGTAGCTCCTGCTCTTTCCCGCCAAACTTACTACATGACAAGGGGGAAGAAGTGGTCCCTTTCCCCCGTGCTTCCGACATCCCTAGATATGTTTAGATAGTCTTCGTGGTATTCTTGATAGAACTCTACCAAAAGTCAAAATTTAATCTTCGTTTTCGTGTCAAATTTCCATACAATAAGTTATATTAAATCCTCGTTTCTTTCTTATACCCAAGGTCCGTATTGGCCAACAAGGAAGACGCACACGAGCTGGGACGGTCATGGAGGTTACTTTTCATCATGGTCAGATGGTGGGATGTTGGTCGCCGTGAATTTGGATGATGAATCTGCCCATCCAGATATTGAAAGAATGACCAAAGTTGATTAAGAAAAAGTCATCATTCACTGGATGAGAGCGTGCAACTTCTTGGTCAGGACAATATGGAGGCCTTGGAACATAGGCAGTGGCAGAAATACTACAATCTGATTAGAGTTACACATTCAGACATTAAAGGGAACAAAAATTACCCCTGATGTGGGATTTCTCCTTAATACCAAAAACAGATTTTTAGCAAGAAGACTGCAATTGAACTAAAGGCAAAATATAAAATATCACGTTAAGTTATTTCTTCATTAATTTCACTTCTTTCGTATTCAACAAGTTTTTTTGTTTGTAAATATCTTATACGTACATGCTCATATAATAGCAGTAAGACGTGGTACACATATGACATGGTCCATTCATGTGCCTTATAGTTGTGAGAGATACTGTTGTACGAGAGAGTTGGCATTAGACATATTAACGATGGACATTATCTTAATAATAGGAAATGCTTGTAACTTTATAATTGCTAGTCCGTTTTCTTTCTTATTCAGTATGATTATTTTAAAAACCAACAGAAAAAAGTATTAGAAAATGAAGTGGGTGATTTGAAATTTTTTTCTGAAAAAGATTCTTCTAATTACAAAATGTCGATTCAAGCATACACGGTGATTGGTATTCTTTATTCCATTGACATCTTGCAGGGCTGTCCAGCTGGAACGATATCTGTTGCATCAATACAATTTGGTAGTTATGTGAGTGGGGGTTAATACAAAAATGTTAAAGTGCTGATATTTTTGTGAAATTATCTAAATTAGCTAATGATTGTGTATTGAGAAAGATAAACCAGGATAAGGTTCTTCGAAATTACATCATATCAACAGTTAATTTTGATTCATGTTCATGACTTTTCTTTAATCTTTAAACATAATGATGTATGTAATCGACTTTGGGTATGTTTGCATGCATTGGTTACTCTAAGTGTGTGCCGGTGTGTGTGCCGGTGTGTGTCTGTCAGTCATATCTTTAGAATGAAAAATCAGACTTCATGTAATATGTGGTACACATAAACTCATGGTTCGTAAATCTGCTCAATTCTATTTAGTGATGATGACATGCATATTACGATTTGTGCAGCTTATTTCAAAGGAGCTGTAGGCTGAAAAGTGATCGCGTTTTGTTTTCACTAAATCAGGCGAAATTTGCACAATCAGAAATATTCAATATTAAACCATCCAAATTGACACGATTTGTATTGGTACTCCTTTCACCTGGGATGTATTTATACAACCATCGTGGATCGAAATATGTCACTTAGGCCATTCAAATTGACAAAGCATATCTGATCACCGGGCGGGATGTACTGGTACATCCCTCACCTGGGATGTATTGATACATCCATTGTAAATCGAAATATTTCACTTAAAACCATCCAAATTGATCAAGCATATCTGCTCACCAGACGAAATGTACCGGTACATCCCTCCACAAGGGATGTATCGATACATCTATTGTAAATCGAAATATTTCACTTGAAACACATCCAAATTTATAATTCATATTTGCTCACCAGACGGGATGTACCGGTACATCCCTTCACATGGGATGTATTGATACATCCATTGTAAATCGAAATATTTCACTTAAAACCATCCAAATTGATAAAGAATATCTGCTGACCAGACGGGATGTACCGGTACATCCCTTCACCTGGGATGTATTAATACATCCATTGTAAATCGAAATATTTCACTTGAAACCATCCAAATTGATAAAGCATAGCTGCTCACCAGACGGGATGTACCGGTCACAGTACAGCCCTTCACATGGGATGTATCGATACATCCATTTTAAATCGAAATATTTCACTTTAAGCTATTCAAATTGATAAAGCATATCTGCTCACCAGACGGGATGTACTGGTACATCCCTTCACACGGGATGTATTGCTACATTAATTGTAAATCGAAATATTTCACTTAAAACCTTCTACTAAATTGATAAAGAATATCTGCTGACCATACGGGATGTACCGGTACATCCCTTCACATGGGATGTATCGATACATCCATTGCAAATCAAAATATTTCACTTGAACCATCCAAATTGATATAGCATAGCTGCTCACCAGACGGGATGTACCGGTACAGCCCCTCACATGGGATGTATTGATACATCCATTTTAAATCGAAATATTTCACTTTAAACTATCCAAATTGATAAAGCATATCTGCTGACCAGACGGGATGTACTGGTACATCCCTTCACACGGGGTGTAATGCTACATCCATTGTAAATCGAACTATTTTCACTTAAAACCATCTAAATTGATAAAGGATATCTGCTGACCAGACGGGATGTACCGGTCACAGTACAGCCCTTCACATGGGATGTATCGATACATCCATTTTAAATCGAAATATTTCACTTTAAGCTATTCAAATTGATAAAGCATATCTGCTCACCAGACGGGATGTACTGGTACATCCCTTCACACGGGATGTATTGCTACATTAATTGTAAATCGAAATATTTCACTTAAAACCTTCTACTAAATTGATAAAGAATATCTGCTGACCATACGGGATGTACCGGTACATCCCTTCACATGGGATGTATCGATACATCCATTGCAAATCAAAATATTTCACTTGAACCATCCAAATTGATATAGCATAGCTGCTCACCAGGCGGGATGTACCGGTACAGCCCTTCACATGGGATGTATTGATACATCCATTTTAAATCGAAATATTTCACTTTAAACTATCCAAATTGATAAAGCATATCTGCTGACCAGACGGGATGTACTGGTACATCCCTTCACACGGGGTGTAATGCTACATCCATTGTAAATCGAAATATTTTCACTTAAAACCATCTAAATTGATAAAGAATATCTGCTGACCAGACGGGATGTACCGGTACATCCCTTCACCTGGGATGTATCGATACATCCATTGCAAATCGAAATATTTCACTTTAAACCAACCGAAGTCACAAAGCATATCTGCCACCATACAGGGTGTACTGGTACATCCCTTCACATGGGATGTATTAATACATCAATATTAAATCGAAATATTTCACTTAAAATCATCCAAATTGATAAAGCATTCTGCTCATCAGACGGGATGTACCGGTACAGCCCTTCACATGGGATGTATCGATACATCCATTGCAAATCGAATTATCTCACTTGAAACACATCCAAATTTATAATTCATATCTGCTCACCAGACAGGATGTACCGGTACAGCCCTTCACATGGGATGTATTAATACATCAATTTTAAATCGAAAGATTTTACTTCAAACCATTCAAATTGATCAAGCATTCTGCTCACCACCAGACGGGATGTACCAGTACATCCTTTCACGTGGGATGTATTGATACATCCATCAGTCCATTGTATATCGAAATATTTCCCTTTATACCATCCAAAGTCACTAAGCTTATCTGCCATCAGACGGGGTGTACTGGTACAGCCCTTCACATGGGATGTATCGATACAACCATTGCAAATCGAAATATTTCACAATAAACCATCCAAATTTATAATTCATTTCTGCTCACAAGACGGGATGTACTGGTACATCCCTTCACATGGGATGTATTAATACATCAATTTTAAATCGAAATATTTCACTTGAAAACATCCAAATTGATCAATTAATCTGCTCATCAGACGGGGTGTACCGGTACAGCCCTTCACATGGGATGTATTGATACATCCATTGAATATCAAAATATTTCACTTGAAAACATTCAAATTGATATAGCATAGCTGCTCACCAGACGGGATGTACCGGTACATCCCTTCAAATCGAAATATTTCACTTGAAAACATTCAAATTGATACAGCATAGCTGCTCATCAGACGGGATGTACCGGTACATCCCTTCAAATCGAAATATTTCACTTGAAAACAATCAAATTGATACAGCATAGCTGCTCACCAGACGGGATGTACCGGTACATCCCTTCAAATCGGAATATTTCACTTGAAAACATTCAAATTGATACAGCATAGCTGCTCATCAGACGGGATGTACCGGTACATCCCTTCAAATCGAAATATTTCACTTGAAAACATTCAAATTGATACAGCATAGCTACTCACCAGACGGGATGTACCGGTACATCCATTCAAATCGGAATATTTCACTTGAAAACATTCAAATTGATACAGCATAGCTGCTCATCAGACGGGATGTACCGGTACATCCCTTCAAATCGAAATATTTCACTTGAAAACATTCAAATTGATAACGTATATCTGCTCGTCAGACGGGATGTACCGGTACATCCCTTCAAATCGAAATATTTCACTTGAAACCATCTAAATTCACAAAGCAATCTGCTGCAGACGGGATGTACTGGTACATCCCTTCACAGTCGAATTATTTCACTTGAAAACATCCAAATTGATAACGTATATCCGCTCGTCAGACGGGATGTACCGGTACATCCCTTCAAATCGAAATATTTCACTTGAAACCATCTAAATTTATAAAGCAATCTGCTCCAGACGGGATGTACTGGTACATCCCTTTACATGAGATAAATTGATACATGCATTTTAAATCGAAATATGACAAAGCATATTTGACAACAAGACGGGATGTACCGGTACATCCCTTTGCCTGAGAGAAGAGGAAATGAGTTATCAACCAATAGCTTTGGGATCTAGCTGTAAGACACCGAGGAGATAAATAATAACAATTTCCAAGTTATGGACAAGATGGACGGATGTACTGGTACATCCCAGAATGAAGAGAGCTCCTAAAATATAATTTGAAGTTTATCATAAGAAAAAACAACAAAGTTCCCCATCATGTCCAAAAATAGAAATTAAACCAGTTATAATATTGAAACGTGCGGAATGACGTTATTGTACTGTTTAAATTATGTTTTACGGAAGAAACATACAATATTTTACATAAGAAGATTTTTGTACATTGGAAAATGTAAATTTGATTAACAAGGCGCACTTTTTGAAATTTGGTTAGGTAAATAATTCACTTGATCTTAAGTTTCGGAATTATCTATGTTAAAATTGAAGTTTGAGATATATCCAAGATATTTTTTTAAATGATATTTTACTCATGTAAAAATGTGAATATTTTCAAAGAATAAAATGTGAACAGTGAAAACAACGAGTTTGTTTTAGAGTCAATTTTGCTTTTGTTTCGATTTATGAAAATTTGTATTGGTACTTCTTCATTTTATTCAAGATAAGTGATAAATTTGTTATTTACCAAGGACAAATTTCCAATTTCATTATATTTTTGGTATAACTATCATTTTTCTCAGTTAAATAATGGTATTTCTCGTTTTCCTAATTTTTGAAAATGTTTCCTAAAGTCTTGTGAGCAAACGAAGAGCATGATCGATCGTCAAGCTGCTGTCAATCCAGTTATCTGGTTATCGGGCATGTCGGGTGACACTCACACATGGAGGTTGAAAATAATTCGCGATCTTCCCGGAGTCGGCCAAACTGAAAACTAAAAGAAAAAGCCAAGTATTACTTTTATTTGACAAGTGTGGTGTAAACGGTTGTTGGCATTTTTATAAAATGACATTCTATCAAATCGGCCAGTCCTCCAAAGTGCTACACATATTGATCACATGTACCATTACCATTATACTGTTATAAAGGTCTGTGAACGTCTACTGATATATGACTGAGACATGAATATAGTATTTTAGACAAACTTTTAAAGTTTGGTTAGATAGTTTGAAAGTTTGGTCAATCCGGATCATCATGCGATGACGTAATACATAAAAGTACTCAATTTTTTTGGTATTTCAAAGTACCCAGTTTTTCGGCTTGCTCCCGAACTGTCATAAATTTGATCATATATGATCGATTGTGATCTCGATTTTCTTCAGAGTGTGAATGTCCTTTTATTAAATTGAAATATAAGTACGTAAGGTTGCAAAGGTGAAAAGTTTTCAGTCATTTTTCGTCCATTGTGAAATCTTATTCAGGAATTAAATTCAATCATAATCCCCGTGTCTCTGTAACAGCTTGGAACATGTGTATTACGTCATCATGAGGGTTAAGAAGCCCAAGGCGCTAGCCCCAATGATAGCGTTATATGAAATTTCGAATGTTATGTAGAAAATTTGACAGCATGACTTAATACCCGTACATACCTGCATACTCGAATTTCTTTTTGACTTTTTCGGTAAAAAATGTTAAACAAAATTATTTTGATCTTATTCTCACAATATTCTCCTTTCTGCCTTCATCAATCCTAGATACGTCTTTTTATAAAAGGTATTGAATCTTTTGCTAGAGTTAAAAGTCATCACTTTTGTCATCGCTCGAAATATTACAATAAAAAAAATGACAAATCATCCGTTTTCTATCTTTTTGGAAGTGAACTTTGATAAAATATTCTAAGAATGTAAAGTTATATAAAATTCTTGAAGTAGGCATAAGAAAAATATACGTATGCAATTTGGTTTGAGGATGGCAAAAATTATCAAATTAAATCTCAAAAGTTAAGAATAACGTCCTACAGTCATCAAAATATAAATAGGGAAGCCTTTAGTGAGTTAGTAATTAAAAAAAAATGTTTATTTATCTGTTTATGGTAGTTGTAATTAATTTATGAATGCATAACCCGTGGAAACAATAATTATTCAAATGTTTTTGTAACTTGAAGAAAAATAAGTTAATTTGAAGTTAAGGTTTTATTTATCCTTTTTATATGCTTTGTGTTTAAGAATGGTAATCAATTGGCCTCATGCATCTTTTTTCTCTCATTCAGTCTCTTAAGTCTGAATATTAACCTAGACAGATATGTAAAACTGCAAAGCTGACCAATCAGAAAGAAGACTTGAAAGTTAAAGGGGCACTTCATCGACATATTAGAGCAGCAAAGCTGTTTGACCCTCGTGGCGTGAAGTGCTACAAAACTTATACGACCAATTTGTATACCACGTACTCAGGTATTTACCTGAGTTTTGTTATATAAAACGCTTTGGGATCTAAGGCAAAACAGGTCAATAAATGTTTGAAAAATTCACTCATTTTGTGTCTAGTCAACTTTAAGTCAACATTTTTTATTTTCTCAGTTTTCTATAACACCAATTGCGGAGAGCTGTTTGTATTAGAGTATTCAACAGCCAGAAAGCTCGTCATAATGCCGTTCCATAATATTGCCTACGTTTATTGCCTACGTTTATGTTTTTACTCAATCTTAAATGTATAATAAAAGCTACCCAAATATATGACAAACAGTTTTTATCTTGTTTTATTTAATAGCAGTAAATATATAGTTAGGCGTGTGGAATTTAATTAATAAGGTTTAAGTTCCTACAATTACCAGTTTGGACTATTTATGCTGCATTTCCGACTAAAGAAACAGGTTTCCGACCATGGCGTCCAAATCGAGTTTCCAATGCAGAGAACAAGGCGTTTTCGTCGACTGGGAGCGTGAAATAGGCCAGTGTCTGGTTTTTCAAGTTTACAATCTTACATTGTAAACAAATAAAACATTGAGTGTACATCATTTTGAGCAAAGAATTTCCACTCAATGAAGCACCAAATTTCCGGTGTTATACTCAACGAAAAATCCATGTTTCTTGTCCACCAACTTTACGTCCTAACGCTGTAAACACATTAAGCATGGAGATTACGTCACCTGGAGCACGGCGTTTACGCCGCCAGAAATGGGGTATTTAAGTTGCATTAAATTCTATTTCTACGTTGCTAACACGTTAAACATGGAGATTACGTTACCTGGAACACGACGTTTCTATTTTTATGTTGCTAACACGTTAAACGTGGAGTTCACGTCACCTGAAGCACGGCGTTTACGTCGTCAGGAATGAGACATTTAAGTTTCATTTATTTTCATTTGTACGTTGTAAACACATTAAACATGGAGATTACGTCACCCAGAGCACGCCGTTTACGCCGCCGGGAAGTGGGCACTTAAGTTGCATTAAATTACATTTTTACGTTGTAAACACGCGTAATAGGGAGTATACGTTACCCAGAGCACGGCGTTTACGTCACAAGGATTGAGGCATTTAAGTCGCAGTAAATTACATTTTTACGTTGTAAATAGGCTAAACATGGAGTTTACGTCACCTAGACACGGCGTTTACGTCACCAGGAACGGGGCATTTAAGTTGCATTCAATTACATGTTTACGCTGTAAAATACGTTAAACATGGAGTTTACGTCACCCGGAGCCCGGCGTTTTCGTCGCCCAGAGCGAGGCGGTTAAGTTGCCTTAAACATTATGAGAAACTTGGTCACGGAAATACGAATATTAGTCGTGTTTAAAAAGGCGGTTCCGTTCAGTTTAAGTGAAGTTTAGGCTAGCGTATTCATTACTTTTCTTGCCGCCGTGCATCTTTATGAAAACACAAACGACTCCTTCAAAGTTTGATTATTCATAACATAACATAACAAGATGACGGGTTGAGGAATAATAAGCCCATTATTAAAAAAACTATAAAAAATACTAACACCACCACCAACACAAAGAAATTTAAAACAAATTATCAATGTCGACTTTGAAATTGTAAACAGAATTGGAGCTAAAGTATCCACTCAGGCAAACCATTCCATTATTAACAACTCTTTGCGAAAAGCTGAAACACCGAATATCTATCCGTGAAAACTCTTTGGTCAACTTCAAAGTGTTACCACGTGTCACATGAGGATCAGCTGCAAAATGCAAGAAATTACAGGAAGTCAAAGCATTACTACCAGATAGGAAATTAAAAACCTGAATCATATCGCCACGCACTCTTCTCAACTCAAACGTGGTCAAACCAAGAATTCAAAACCTAGATTCATAAGAGAGATTCCTTACTTCGGGAATAAGTCTAGTGGCTCTTCGCTGAACCTGCTCCAAAATGAACATATCATTCTCATAAAAGGGACTCCAAGCCTCAGTATACTCACAGTAAGGCTTGACTAACTGCTTATACAAATTAAGAACGACCTTTCTATCAAGAAAACAACAATTTCTTCTAATCAAACCAAGCATACTATTTGCCCTTGCAGCTGCTAAAGTACACCGTTTAGAAGGCTTCAGATTGGTAGTACTGACAACACCTAGATCCCTTTCTTGATCAACGTAACCAAGATTTGAACCATTTATGCAGTAATCAAAAGCCAAATTGCCCTAACCAAGAAGAATAACTTTCAGTGCATTTATCAACATTGAATGACATCTGCCACGTTTGGGACCAAGAAACTAACTAATCCAGATCAGTTTGCAACAGTGAAGAATCATCAACAATCTTGTACAGCTTAGTGTCATCGGCAAATTTACAAATCCTGGAGCCAAAGGAAACAATATTATTAATGATGATTAAGAAAAGAAGCGGACCCAATACAGAGCCCTGAGGAACACCACTTGTAATCTTTTTCCATAAAGATACTTCACCATTAACAACAACCCTTTGTGACCTGTCAATTAACCAAGAATTTATCCAACTGGCACACTTTCCCTTTACACCTAGCGCCCTTGTTTTCAACACGAGCCTGCCTAACGGAACCTATCAAATGCGTTTTGGAACATTACAGAATCCCCCCACCCTTCCTTGAACACTACTACTCCATCCTGGTTTCCTGTGCCTGTGGCATTTTAGCAACCTCATGAACGATTACGTCACATTGACAAGCAGTAAATGAAAAGTTTCGAGTTTCTTATTTCATATCTATGTTACTCCACCTCGTATCATAACAAAATTTGGGGTGAAATGATTGCGTAATACATGGTCAATTCGTTAAGAGAATGTCCTTGAAACGGGATGAAAATGACAGCGACAGTTTCTTCCCGTTCGTGTTTCAAGGGGCGCTTTCTTCAAATGAATCTAAAAAGATAACATCCACATTATGACCAGAATCAACAAGTTTAGTAACATCATCAAGAAACTCCAATAAATTAGAAACATAAACCTCTTAGGCAAGAACCCATGCTGGGACAAATTCAACAAACCATTGACCAGTAAATGGTCTAGTACAACATCCTTAATAATGGAATCCATGACCTTGCACACAACACTAGTAAGACTCACTGGCCTATAGTTACAAGGCAAACTGTGGTCACCCTTTTTAAAATAGGAGGCCATTGGCAATTCTCTAATCACTATAGAAACAACACCAACATCAAAGCACTTTGAAAAGATAAAAAACAGTGACGTAAAACAGCAGGATGTATACCATAAAGAGCGGATGCTTAATTTATTTTCACTTGGGTATGAATAATTTAATAACCTGCATACTTGGGTATGACTGATTTAATAAGCTGCATAATCTTATTCAAATTCTTTCAATGTTTCACTTTTGGTTTCAATATTTGCCTTAAAGGAGCACTAGACCGAAAAGTGGGGGCGTATTTTTAGGGGTCCCCAAAATAATCACATGCTTATCTCGCACTCAACGGTATATCAATTTTTTGGTTAATATGAATGTTCAAAAGATTTATGCCATTAGGTCGTCTCAGTGGCGACGAAAGTTTATTAAAGTTTATCAATCTGTTGTGGAAAATATATCTGTGAAATTCGCAAAACGAGCGCCCTTACTTTTTAGTCTAGTGTTCCTTCAATTTTATGGTACGATTAGAATATAACAACTCACGCAAAAATCGACTTCCTGCATTCAATATATAAATAGGCCTACACGCACTTAAAAAACAAATATATTAAAATGATCTTTTGCAATTCATCAGTTTCACTGCTAGGCACGTAGCCAAAACGGGCAATGATGGGAGTGGGGACATTAACTTGTATCAAATGATGTTCGATGGGTTGGGTTTTGTGACATGTACTTACCATGTTCGATGGGTTGGGGTTTGTTACATGTACTTACCATGTTCGATGGGTTAAGGTTTGTGTCATGTATTTACCATGTTCGATGGGTTGGGTTTTATATCATGTACTCACTTATAGTGGCTTGAACGCATTCCGACGCATATGGGGTTCTTCTGTATAAATGAATTTGCCACGCAGGGACCGCGGAGCAATTTTTGAAGTGGGGGCTGAAGAAGTAAATGGCGAAAATAAAAAGCGTCATGACATTCATATTTGTACAGTAACTTCCAATCATATTGGTAATGCGGCATGGGTGTAGGAAGGGTCAGCTCTCGGGTGGGAAGGGGGGAAAGGGAGGGGGGAGGGGGGTCAAGATTTAAAAAATATGCACCGGCAGACTGGTAAATTAAGTTTCATCACTGATGTTGCTACTAATCGGAAAATCTTTAATTTTGGGGAAATTTCCTATATTTGCGGGAAATTTTTGAGCACTTTTTTTAATATTTTGGTAAATTGTTTGTCAAATTAAGAAATTTTTCTTCATTTTTGTGCAATTTTCCACAAGTTTGTGGAAAATTATTTCAGTTTTGTGGCATTTTCCTCAACTTTTGGGAAATCTCTTAATTTTTGGGCCAATTTCTTCAATTTTCGGGAATTCCTCATTTCTAGACCCTTTTTTAAGGATTTTGAAGAAATATTTGTCAATTTTTTGAGACAAATTCATCAAAGTTTCAAATAAATTAACTATTTTTTTTTTTTGGCCTACGAAAAAAGTGAGGGCTAAATCCCCCAGCCCCTCTTCCTCTGTCTCCGCAGTACCTACCACAGATGACAGCATGATGTATAACTCAGGCTATAAATCTTTAGTCTATTGGCCTTAAAATCAACAGTGTTAATAATTCACTGATAGAAACATACTTTCACCAGGGAGTTGCTGCTTTCACAATCTGAATGAATCTTCTGCCACAAGTTCCACACATGGGCTGGTCCTTCAGTCATCCTATCCCCAAGAACTTGGTTCTTTACAGGGAAAGTTCATTGTGTGCATACAGATGATAAGAAGTGAAATAACTGATGCATAAAATTACTAAGTGATCTCTGGGTTTCTTAATTGCTTCTAGCAGGGTCAAAAAGTTATACCCGCAGAAATAGAAGTCTTTGCGGGTGAACAGACTTAAAATTGGCAGCGAGATTTGGGTGTAATGGGTCCAAATTGTCAAACCGTTCTCGACAGCTCGATGTGCGGAAAAAATGGCCAGATGGGCCAATCATTTTGGGGACATTGTGCTACGAATGTAGGTTTTCAGTTGCCGGAGTTGACTAAACGATTGTCCTGTCGTAGCAGTCGTTGCGGCACAAGCGAGGTAACAATAGAACATTTTCACAGCCTGTGGAACCATGAGCTCCCTTTTACTATCCCGAGCCCTGGTGATTTTCCTCAAGGGCATATCAGACTTGTTTTGATGTTTTCAAGTGTGGCAAGCTGCACTTTCAATCTGAACTTGTCAAAATCATATTCATATAAGTCACAGATGATACTGATATCGTCAGCAGGGTCATAATTCTCATCCAGAAAGTGTGTGTGTGTGTGTGTGTGTGTGTGTGGGGGGGAGGGGGAGGGGAGGGGGCATGTCCTCTTATCCAAAAAGTGAAGGAGGGGGCAAGAGACCAATTTTCCCCAAAATGTACTGAATTTTTGAAATAAAAGTTAGAGAAGTAGAGGGGGGGGGGGGGGGGGTGGTGTACATGTCCTCTAGGAATTACGGTTCTGATCGTCAGGTACTTGCCTTTCCAACCCGAAAGAATGACGTGTTCTATCAGTCTATTGACTGGAGAATTGGAATAACTTTATTTTCTATTCTCTCTTTGAGTTTGACAGATATGTTAATGGTTTCAAAGTACTTCTTGCAATAATAACATTTTCCCCTTTTCCTCGACGCCTCACCACTGGCTGCATCTATGCAGCTCAAATATAGAACATTTAACCATTAGAAAGATGTATCACATTCTTTATAAATTTAGATTATGTGATTCAGGGGCGTAGACCCGGAAGCTACACCGTGACATTTTTACCTCTTTTTGTGTAAATTTTGGTTTGAAAATAGTTGCTTTCAATTTAATTTTCATCACTTCAAATTTTCATGTATTCATATTTCTTGGGGCGAAACGATAGGGCATACTTTTGCCTCCAGTTTTTCATCTGGGGAAGATCTCCCCCTGGTGAGCGCTACATAGTGTCCTTGAACAAGACACTCTACTGACCAGTCCACTCAGCTCTTAAAATGAGTAGCAGCATTGCTGGGGAGTTAACCTGCAATGGACTAGCGTCCTGTCCAGAGAGTCATATTCTCTCATCTGCTTACGCCAAGGACACTGGGGATAAGCATCGGCTCTAAGGGTTCTGATGGATTTAACTATAACCACCCCGAAAATTCCCCTATATTGTTATAGTAGCTCCTCTCACTCTTGTCATCTTCCCGGATGAAAACACAAATGTTTGTTTCCTGGAGAGTTTCTAGCCTGACTGGGCAGCTGGGAGAGATGTGTGATTTAATGATTGAATTCGGGGGTTGAATAACGAAATTAGAGTTGGAGGTTTTCTTCATCTAAAATACAATATTAGCCAGATAGCGAAACCTACATGCGTATGCAACAAATTGCTGTATTATTTCAGCCTAGTTTGTTTTTACCTGATCTGTTTATTACCATTAGCAACATCGTGTATACTGTGAGGTACTTAATTGTCTATTAACTGTGGTGTAGCGGTTATCATACCTACAGAACACGAGGCCCTGGGTTCAAGCCTGAGTTGGGTAGACACGCCAGTGCACCACAACTGGTTATCAAAGGCCGTGGACATTGACTAGGTTGTCGATTTTATGTCTGTCCGTACGTCGTACCTGTGTTCTCGTCCGGGTCGTATTAAGCGTTTCGTGATAGCATTGTTACTATCATAACCGAATACGCAGGCGACGACCCCGTCATTGTAATTGTGTGTTCACTCGTCGTCGTGAGGTACTTAGTAATGAAGAGCACATATCATATAATGATACATTACACGTATAATTAGGTTAACGATCTCTCAGGTTACGAGACATCATTGTGTACCTTATCTCTTAAATTCTTAGCAATGGGAAACTTTTGAAATATTGTAGAAAAGATCGCCATTCTCCGTATGAAATCAAAATAGGCATATAGTATCACGTTTCGGTAAGTTCTTTGCGTAAGAAAATCTGACGACAATGGGATTCGTATTTTTATATCTCCCGAATTTTAACGTTTAGTCCATCTCAAACCACCAATTTTTTTTCTATATAATTAGCCAGGACATAAGGTTAAATAATAAATACATTTTTTTGTGAGTCCAAAAGTAATAATGTATTTTAGAAAATGATTATCATATTATGAAAATTGAGATTTGGGTCTACAAAATTGCACACTGTACCAACAAGCTTTTGTGATGGAAATTTACAACGTTGCTAGATTTAAACCGTGCACTATAGCATTAGTATCAAATGATGGAAAACAAATGCAAGAGAAGATACATAAAAATTGTAAGCAGGGCCAGGAGATATGTAGGGCTAAAGCTAATTTCATTACAAGAAAATTGCTTGACACAGAAATCTGCTATAGGCCTACAATCTAGCACTGCAGTTTTTAATGGACTAGTTAGCTTTTGTGTAGATTATGATCTGCCAATCAAAAAAGTTAAATTGTATTGCATAGTTTTCTTCACTTTGAGAAAACTATGGTATTGGACTTAACAACATAAACAATGAGCCAGTCAGTCCGAGTATCGGCACTAAAACCAAGGAGCTACTACAAGAGATGGGCAGTTTTGTCTCATGACAAAATATGTCACTTTCCAAAAATTCTTGAGGAAAAGTAGACGAGGGGAGGGGGCAAAGCGATCTCTTGAGGGAATTCCCCTCCCCTATAGTGCCACCACTCCGCAGAAGCCGCCATGTCCGGAAAGAGACACAAAAAAGGCCTCATTCCGCAAGTTTAGTAGAACGGAGCAGTAGGTAATGTACCTCCTTGGGTTAAGTGTACTAATCACTTCCACATTTTCAAAAGTTGAAAAAGCTAAATTGAATTATGAAAGAAACGGCTTACTTGATTAAGTCCCTCTTTATGTAGTGCAGCGGCCGGAAATTGTTAATTTATAGCTCTATTAAAATATCTGTTTAACATCCTAAAGGAATATTCCTTTGATATTATTATTTCGTTGATATTATTATTCCGTTTATATTCTATAGACTATTAAAGAAACATATTGGCGTTCAGCACATGTTGATATCTCATTATTTCAGCACATGTTTATTTCTCATTATTTCAGCACATGTTGATATCTCATTATTTCAGCACATGTTGATATTAATCCAGCACATGTTGATATCTCATTATTTCAGCACATGTTGATATCTCATTATTTCAGCACATGTTGATATCTCATTATTTCAGCACATGTTGATATCTCATTATTTCAGCACATGTTGATATCTCATTATTTCAGCACATGTTGATATCTCATTATTTCAGCACATGTTGATATCTCATTATTTCAGCACATGTTGATATCTCATCATTACGGCACATGTTGATATCTCAATATTTCAGCACATGTTAATATTTCATTATTTCAGCACTTGTTGATATTTCATTATTTCAGCACTATTAATATCTCATTATTTCAGCACATGTTGATATTAATTCAGCACATGTTGATATCTCATTATTTCAGCACATGTTGATATCTCATTATTTCAACACATGCTGACATTTCATTATTTCAGCACACGTTGATATCTCATTATTTCAGCACATGTTGATATCTCATTATTTCGGCACATGTTGATATCCAATTATTTCACCACATGTTGATATCTCATTATTTCACCACATGTTGATATCTCATTGTTTCACCACATGTTGATATCTCATTATTTCGCTTAGAAGTTATTATAATTTCAAAGACTTCACCAGTGTTTTGAAAAGTGGCAATGCAGTGTAATGTGCCATGTCATAATTGTGTAATGTGCCGTGTCATAATTGTGTAATGTGCCGTGTCATAATTGTGTTTGTTTGATGAGGGCATAACCGCACTACGACAATGAGGGTCAAATTGTGCCTGAGAGGTCAGATCATTCTAGAGGTTGGAAGGAAAGGAAACAGGGAAAATAAGAGAAATTCAAGAACAAAAAGTCAGAAAGCTGTGATCGAGAGAGGAGGTGCATGGGTGAAACAAAAACAAAGTAGAGAGGGGTTGAAAGAGGAGAATTAAGTATGGTTGTAGAGGGAAGCATGATGAAGGAAGGAGATCATTTTTTTGGAAGAACTCAGCAATTGAGTTGTGGGGAGCGAGGGAAGCTTTGGGAAGGTTGTACAGGGGGCAAGCAAGGAGAACGTGATGAATTGTGTAATGTGCCGTGTCATAATTGCAGATTTATACAATGTGTATTTAGATCTTTGAAAATTAATTGCTATTTCTAAATAAATGGAAACATGTTGTTGGGGTACAACAAACACTTGAAATGAAAGAAGTATTAATTTCTATTTGATAGGAATACATTTTTTTTTGATAGTAATACATTTTTATTTGATAGTAACACATAAAGAATTATCATATATTGGTGTCACATGTGATTCTCACAATGAATGTTGAATTGGTACGAAGCGAATAGTCGTGAGGTCAAAGTTGACATGCCAAATGATTCTAATTTATGTGAAAGGTCACAAGTCATTGGCCAATTGGCATGCTTTTTAGTTTACTCCTTTGTAGAAAGTAGTGGTTATATGAAATGCATGTATGAGGAATGAGTGGTGAAGAGATGAGGAGCTCTGTGGATTGCATTCTTTTATTGTTTTGTGGGCATTTTAAGATCTTCTTCAGATTAAAGTGGCACTTGATTGCATTATGATCAATTGTTCAGACACTAGCCATTCAATTAACAACACATACACCAAGCAGGAAGAGGATTTATGGAGATTTGTTGAAGTGTCCACCCTTGAAGTGTTTGTTCCCTCCCACTGACTACTAGCCTGACATGAACAGGGGTAGCCTAGCACCAGTATTCACCACCCTGACACACATTGTCCTCCATTTTGTGCTGCTGGTTGTCTGAAAGCACTTCAAAGTGAGACACGAGTTCTAAACAACTTGGTTAATGGAAAGCAGTTATCTTTATAGTATACCATTCTTCAAAGTAAGAAACAAGTGATGAATTTTTTTAATGGAAAACATTGATCTTTTTAGTATACCATTCTTGAAAGTAAGAAACAAGTGATGAGAATAGTCACCTTGCTGCCACAGTACTGGGTTTCTCCAACATCCTAACACCATTCTTTTAACAAACAAACAAACAGGACAGACAGTAATTCTTTTTAATATGAAAGATTCCATGAGAAAATGAGTTTTCAAATTAAAATTTCAATCATAGTAACAAAAAGACAGAATACAGCACTCACAGAAAATCCCCAAAAGCCCCACATAAATGATCCAGCAAACATGTAATGGATTGAAGTAAGTCCATTCATTAAATATATGGATTGAAGAAAGTCCATGTATTAAATATATGGATTAAAGTAAGTCCATTCATCAAATATATGGATTGCAGTAAGCCCATTCATCAAATATATGGATTGAAGTAAGTCCATTCATCAAATACATGGATTGAAGTAAGTCCATTTATCAAATATGTTTTGAAGTAAGTCCATGCATCAAATATATGGATTGAAGTAAGTCCATTCATCAAATATATGGATTAAAGTAAGTCCATTCATCAAATATACAGATTGAAGTAAGTCCAGGCATCAAATATATGTTTTGAAGTAAGTCCATGCATCAAATATATGGATTGAAATAAGTCCATTCATCAAATATATGGATTGAAGTAAGTCCAGGCATCAAATATATGGATTGAAGTCAGTCCATGCATCAAATATCATGATGCAAAATGATCCCCCTTAATTAAAACAAACAAAACATATTTAACCCATTCCTGAATACATACTTTACTGACACCTTTAATATTGTACTAAAAGTTTTCACACACAAACACAGTATATGACATGTAACTGAGATAAACCATTAAAAGATAAGTTCAGTGGTCAAACATGTTTATTTGATATGAAAGAGAACTTAAAAAAAAAAAAAAAAATGGTGGAGAAAGCTTCAAAAATCTTATTTCGTTAAGGAGATATTTAAGTTTAAAGTCTGGTACCATTGACATGCTTGACCACTGAACTAATCCTTTAAAAAACAATTTTTAAGCAAGAAAAACAAGTGTTTTTGATATGAAAAATACTAGGGCTATTATGGCATACTGATTATCGCTATATCCTGAAATTGATTTTTCCATTAGAACAAAAATACCCTGACCAATATATCATTATATGTTATTTTCACATGTAAACTGCTTATTAAAGCAAAAAAATTGTCTAAACTGAATTTAGAAACATTTCAAAAGAATGAGATTTTAACTAAAAATTTGCAGCATATCTGATACTTTTATGCTTGCTTTCCTTAGCCTTTATGTTTACATGAGATCTGCAAGCTGAACACCCAAGCAGTTTTCCAAGTTAAATAGTCATAACATAGGTAAAGCAATATGGTGATGTACCGCACTATTTTTGTACATGATAATCAATATCTCATTTATCCATATCGTGACAGCCTTAAAATAAATACATACCGTATTCAACGTAATAAACACCCTTGCTCTAATAAGCACCCACCCAGCATGTTTTGACTGGTAAGATATCTCATCATCAACAAATAATGAATGTTGTTTATATGTATATATTATATATTTTTTTGTATGCTAGTCTGAATCCCTGCTAACACAGGGTGAAGAAAATTGCGGCAATTACTTATGAATAAGGATATCTTTCCTTTTGTTTCGCTGAATTTGCGCTTATTAGGAAAAAACTTTGCGCCTAGAAAGTGGTGCAACTCTATTTTCGTAAGCGTCCCAGGTGCTTATTACGTGGAATACGGTGAGTTGGAAGGTCTCGTCTAATTAAATTGAAAGCATCTCCATAATATTATATTCTTGGAGGATGTTCAACTGTATATCCTCATTGTTTCATTTCTTTTCAAGCCATGTTTTATTGTCTCAACTGCTATTCAGACCATGAATCAGTACTTATGCAACAAACTTTCAATTTTCTTTCTAGAGAGATATAAATTGCTATCGAGGCCTAGAATTATCATTTTCGGTTCTTTTCAGGCCAGATCTTCCTTTTGTGATACAAATTGCTATTGAGACCAAGAATTATCAGTTTCGCTTCTTTTCAGGCCACATCTTCCTTTTGTAAGCACGGTACAAATTGCTATCGAGACCACAGTTGATTGTTCTGAGGTTTTTTTTCATTCCATCAGGTTCAATTTATTGAGGACACCAACAATGACAGGCTGATCGCTGTCACTTTCTATTTCACAGGGGAAAGAAAAACAAGTTTGAACATCACTCTTTTAGCCTTTGTAAACCAGATACTTTCAACCCACATACACTTCATTTGGCTAGTCATTGGAAAAAATTGAGAACAATATAGGTCACAGTAAAAGGTATATATGCAATATAGGGGCTTCGCGTGGCAGCTGCATTTCCACTGCCAGTATGACTTCCTAATGAGGTCCATCATGATAGAACTTGCCCTAAAACAAGGATGAATCATCATTCTGGAATGTTTGAAGTCTTGCTGATTGTACTGATAGGTCTTTCAGATGCATATTCAATAATATTTTCATATTTTCCCATGCATGAAATATTTTATATTTTATCTTCATTTCAAAATCAATTAAATATTCCTTCAGCACTGATTTCATCGTATACTGTTTTGAGGTTATCTTTCCTACATTCTGGAATGAATAGCAATATTTTTATAACATCATAATCTGATTGAAATTAAGGATTCATAAAGCATTATTTATTCCTAGCAGAGAAAGTCAGTCGATCATTCACAGTAAATGCACATATTACATCAGGCATATAATACACAGATTTTTATCACCAGTTTGAAAACAAACATTCTCCCACCTAACACCATTTCCATTGAGCTCTGCCATTGAAGCATAATGCCTGGTCTTCACTGCTAATGCTCTGATGTAGTTGAATCGAGGCCAGCTTGTGTGGTATACAGCTTATGCTCTAATGCTCTGATGTAGTTGAATCGAGGCCAGCTTGTGTGGTATACAGCTTATGCTCTAATGCTCTGATGTAGTTGAATCGAGGCCAGCTTGTGTGGTATACAGCTTATGCTCTAATGCTCTGATGTAATTGAATCGAGGCCAGCTTGTGTGGTATACAAGAGGATCTTTGTATTGTTTCTAAACTACGAAAATCGGGTGAAGATCTCAGAAAAAGTGGAATTTCTCAGGTGTCGGGGGTGAAAATGCTATGGAAGAACTTTTCGGCACATTCTCTATGATGAGTTTGTGTCATTGGGGAATGTACCAGAAAAACAATTGTGTAACAGATGAGCGTACTAGCTTCACACTATGTCCTCTCTCAACATTTTGGATGTTATACACCAACATTCTTTTGCGGAAATGTTTTCACGAGATATTAGCCAAAATAAGTAGCACGATATCCTAGTTGTGGTAAAAGCTTAGCATGCTCGTATATTAATTTCAAAATCTGCTCTTTAGTCCATAAAATTCCTATTCGAAGGTTGAGTGTGTATTTAATAATGTTATGTACTAATTTTCACTCCGATCATTAAAGCTCAGACAAAACTTGGCAAAGGCCGGTGTGGCACCTTCTCCTTCATTTATATGGATTAGATGTCACAGGCCGTGACAATAGGAATGGAGTCATGACTAAAGGACCGATCATGAAATGTTTACACGCTGCTTAAATATTACTTTAATATAAAGCTAATTTAAACATGTAAACTTTGTTAAGAGTGCCTGATTATTCTGACTTGTCATTATGCATATCAAAATGGTCAACCATTTTTACGTGTACACTTAATAACTCTTTTCTGCCTGCTTAGCATATGAAACAAAAAGCATTTTTAACACAGCAGCTGATGAAACAAATTCATTTCTTTCTGTTTGATACAAACTGATAAACAATGATTAAGGAAGTGCACTTCTACAATTCATACAATATGACTCAAAAAGCATCGTTACTTATTATGCTTATATCATGGTATATGACTAACCTTCAATTGAGATTGAAAAGCTTAAAATAATTTCAAATCTGAATCGGCAAATCTTGGAAAACTAAATAATGTCATATGGCTGAAATTTGCATGTCCATAATAGACCAATCATATACCGGGGAAATCTTGACCAATCAAATTCTCTAAAGTTTGAAGCTTGTTATGCTTGTAAAATGTTCTTTAACCTTGAACCTCTGTCCCCTAGAAAAAATAGCGCAACCTAACCCTGCTCAAAGCTCCAGCACCCATATCACTGTCAGTTTAATCTCTCTTATGTGTCAAGTAGCACAACCCACGACTGCTTAACACCCCTACTGGACTATTTCTCTCTCTTGAGCAGCTCATGTTTTCTCATGTGGTTGATGATGCCATCAGCCACCATTTCCTCTGTCTTGTTCTGCCCGTAGTAGTCAATGAACTTTCCATCGGGGTCAATGAGATACATGATGATTGTGTGGTCCACCTAGTAAAATATGAGAACAAAGTTGGTTGGTTAGTTCGTTTAAAGCCCCGACAGGAGCGATGGTCAAATTGTGCAAGAGAGATTAGATTAGTTTATATCAGCGGGGCAAAGAGGTTAGAGAAATGTGTTTTAGCAACATCAGCCTCTTATCTTTCATCATGCTATGTTGGTCTTGTTGGTCTTTTACTGAATTATAATTACAGAGATGCATACTATTGTGGCTATTTGTGAGCTTAATTTAAGAGATTAAAAAATTCATTGATATGAGATGCGGTAACATTTTTATTCATCTTTAAACAAGCAGGCAAGTCTCAGTAGGATTGAGGAGCGCACATCCTGCAGCTACAATCTGGGACAAAACTTGTTAGACACCCTCATTCCCCTGTTCAATGCAGGTGAAATGAGTAAAAAATGTTGATAGTGACATATTTTGACAACATTGAAAGGGGAAGTGGGGAGGGGGAGCGGGTAGGGAGGCATGGAGAGGGGGAAGGCATGGAGAGGGGGAAGGCATGGAGAGGGGGAAGGCAGGGTGAGGGGAAGGCAGGGTGAGGGGAGGGATGGAGAGGGGGTAGGGTGAGTGGGGGTGGGGTGAGGGGGGGGTGAGGGGTGAGGGGGGTAGGGTGAGGGGGTAGGGTGAGGGGTGGGGTGAGGGGGGGGTAGGGTGAGGGGTAGGGTGAGAGGGGGGGGGTGGGGGGTAGGGTGAGGGGGTAGGGTGAGGGGTAGGGTGAGGGGTAGGGTGGGGTTGGTTGAGGGGTGGGGTGAGGGGGTAGGGTGAGGGGGTGGGTGAGGGGGTGGGGTGAGGGGGCAGGGTGAGGGGGTGGGGTGAGGGGGAAGGGTGAGGGGGTGGGGTGGGGTGAGGGGAAGGTGAGGGTGAGGTGAAAAAAGCTGTACATGAAAATGAAAAATAACATGCAAATTTTCCATTAGGTGTCCCGACAGTTTTGTCCAAAATTGTCTGAGAAATATCATTGAGTAAAAATATCGTAAATGTCAATAGCTATATATAGGGAAGTCTGGTATTTTTCGGAAAAAAACAGACAATCAATTGTTTTGAGAATTTAAATTCCTGACAATACAATAAAAGGCATTAACTTCTTTTGGACCATGCTATCTTTGGCAGTTAGGAAATGTGTGCTTTATTCTTTATTTCGGCAAAAAAACGCTTGTGTTTGCCACCCCTTTTTTAGAATGTCTTGAGTGCTTTACTCTTTACCACTGCATTGTTCTGCTCATTTGGGAGAACAAGTGAAATGATGGCAGTTAGAGGGGGGGGGGGGGGGGGTGGATAGGAGAGAGGTGGATGAGATGGAAACTTAAATAATGGCAGTTAGGTGGAGAGTATTTTAATTGTTTTTATCAGATTCCAGCATGTAAACAAAAAGTAGTTTCGACATGCTCATGTTGCTTTTCTAATCTTATTATAGAAAATACCGTACAAGAAGACAGGGCATTGATGAAATATGACTAAATATGGTTGCAGAGGGAAGCATTATAAAGGAAGGAGATCATTTTATCAAAGGGTTTTTCTGGAAGAACTCGGCAATTGAGTTGTGGGTAGCATGGGAAGGTTGTACAGGGGGCAAGCAAGGAGAACATGATGGACTGTAAAGGTGCACTGGCAATTGTTGCAGAGGGGTTGGGGGAGCCAATAAGGAGGTGGGAGAGAGTGAGGTGGGATGTTCCATTGTATGTTGTGAGTGTTTTTGTAATTGTTTGTGTTGCATGCCATAAGGAGGCAGGGGGTTATCTGGAGGAAGATCTGTTGGGTCTTAGTTGGCTTGCTTTTTTTTTGATCTGTCCCTGTTTTTTTGGGAGCTGTTGTTTTTAAAAGTTGGACGAGAAGTATATTCGGTAATCGAACAATCCATGTTCTCTCCAATGTCATATGTGTGGGTTTAGATGTGGGTTGTTTGTTGACTGGTTAGTTGTTTGTTGGTTTTATGTTTCTTAGCCAGGTTGGCTTGAGTTTGATGGCATTAAAGGTATTGGGGTGGGGGAAGGGAGTCTTAGAGGAGGAAGGAAGGTTGGGGAGAGAAGTGGTGGTGGTGGTTTGGGTAATGGGTGTGGTTGGGTTGTTGACAATAGTGATGGGCTTAGGACTGGACAAGAAGAGCCAGGTGAGGTTGGTTTGGGCATGTGAGTCAGTTTTAGTTGTGTTATGAAGAGGGGGCGGTTTCTGTGTTAGAGGAGACTGCGCTTGGGTAGGAAGGTTTAGTGTGGAGGGAAGTGAGAAATTGCTTGATGGCCTCTGGGTAAGTGATGTTGGGATTAAGGGTTTTCAGTTTGGTTATCTGCTTTTCCTGAAGCCAGGTGGGGCAATCTTTTGAGAAGGAGGGCTGGTTGGCTGGGTGAATACCGTCGCAATTGGTGCAGAGTTGGGTGCTGGTGCAGGAGGTGCTGTCATGGTCCAGGGCTCCACAATTGCTACAGTGCGCTTGGAGCAGGAGTTTTACCATGGCCATACCTCTGGGAATTATGACAACAGAGGGAATTAGGAATGTAAGGGGTAACTAGGGTTCTCAGGTAGCCAGCAGTGATGTGGGAGGGGAGATTTGTTGTGGAAAAAGCCGGGAAGAGGGTATTGGTGGGTGTTTCGGCACTGTCTCTCTTCAGGATGAGACGTCGGGCCAAAGTAACGTGTTGATTGGCAAGTTCCTCTACGAGGTCTTTATCGGTCAGGTAAGCAAGGTCTCTAGTTCTGATCACACCTTTGCTGGAGTTCAAGGATTGGTGGGGGGTGACTGTAATGTCAATACTGGTATTGGCTAGGGTTTTGGTGGTGAGGAGGGTGGTGGCTTAAGTGTCCCCGGTGCAGTGCACCAGGAGATCGCCGGATCTGAGGGTAGAGACCTTGGGGAAGGTACCGAATGCAAGGCCTTGGAGCGCCTTGTGTATGAGAAAAGGGGAAACTCTTTGAAAACGTTCTGGTTTATTGGTGGCCTGTATGATTTAAATTTTGGGGACTGGAGCTAAAGAATGGTCAATGGAGTAGCAGGTGGGTCACGGGGAGGGGAGGGAGGGTCATTGCAGAAGCATTTTGTCATGATGGAAATGAAAAACAAGGGCAGAGAGACCCAAGGCAACTAGGAAAACAAATTGAAGTACTACTATAGGAGAACCGCTGTACAGGTAACGATAATGCGCGGAAATCTGGTCAGCACGGGAGGGAAGAAAAACAAAACAACAATCTCACTGAAAGCAGATACCCATCCACAGCCTGAGAGAGAATCCCAGAAAATGAAGATACAAAACAAAATTTAGGTGGTTAAGTGCAAGGTAAAGTGAATCGGAAAGAAAAGTTGGAGAGAATAGTATAGAAGTCACGTTGCTTTCAACACGTCTCACTTTTTTGTCAACTCAAGTCATGTGATGACTTGCATACAATTTTGCAAAAACCCTGGCATTACTTGCCAGATAAACAAATGGTTAACTGGCATAAGAATAATAGTGAAACCAAAACTCCAAGAACAGCAAAACTTTGACCAGGAGGTAAATGCTATGCTACAAATTCACACGATGCTTAATTCTCGGCACAATGCCAATTTGTAATATTATGCAGCATCGGTGTAGGAAGCAAAAGTGTTTGTGTGTGTGTGTGGAGGGGGAAGGCTGGGAGGGGGCTGGGGGTGCACAACCTCTTAGGGGATTTCTCAAGTTATATACATAAGTTCCCACTCCAGTCTATAATTAAAGGGTCAAAAACAATACAACAAAGTAAAAGGGGCACTTCATTTTTAACGGGGCATTTTTGAACTATTTTTTAAAATGTGTGTGCACATTCCACCAGTTCTTGCACCTATGGCAGTAATTGAGGGACATTTTTCATTTTCAAAAGGAGCACTTTTGTCATTGCTATGAGCCCATCATGTCACAGCCTACAGTAAGCAAATCATGTCACAGCCTAGTGAGCCCATCATGTCACAGCTTATGGTAAGCACATCATGTCAAGGACTACAGTAAATCCATCATGTCACAACTTACAGTAAGCACATCATGTCACATCCTACAATGCACCCAACATGTCACAGCCTACAGTAAGCACATCATGTCACAGCCAACAGTGAGTCCATCATGTCATACCCTACAGCAATCCTATCATGTCACAACCTATACTGAGCCTATCATGTCAGAACCTACAATAAGCCCATCATGTCACTTATATACTACAGTGAGACCACAATGTCACAGCCTACAATGAGCCAAGTATGTCACAGCCTACAGTGAGCTAATAATGTTACAGTGTTCAATGAGCCAATCATAGCCTACAATGAGCACATCATGTCACATCATACAGTGGGTCCATCATGTTACAGCCTACAATTACCCATTAGTCACAGCCTACAGTGAACCCATGTCACAGCATACAGTGAGCTTACCATGTCACAGCCTACAGTGAACACATCTTGTCCCAGTCTGCAGTGAGCTCATCATGTCACAACCTATAGTCAGAGCCCATCATGTCACAACCTATAGTGAGAGCCCACCATGTCAGAACCTAGTGAGCCCCCGCCATGTCACAGCCTACAGGAAGTCCATCATGTCACAGCCTACAAGGAGTCCATCATGTCACAGCCTACAAGGAGCCCATCATGTCACAGCTTGCAGTGAGCCCATCATGTCATAGCCTCCAAGGAGCCCATCATGTTACCGCCTACAGTGAACCCATCACATCACAGCCTACAGTATGCTTATCATGTCACAGCCTACAAAGAACCTATTGTATCACAGCATACAGAGAGCCCATCATGTCACAGCATACAGAGAGCCCATCATGTCACAGCCTACAGTGAGCCTATCATGTCAGTCTAAATGAGCCTACCATGTCACAGTCTATAGTAAGCCCATCATTTCACAGCCCACAGTAAGGCTATCATTTCACAGCCCACAGTAAGGCCATCATGTCACAGCCTACAGTGAGACCATCATGTCACAGCCTACAGTGAGCCTATCACGTCACACCTAGCCAACAGTTAGTCAGATACAATTCTGACCGTACTATATGCTATAGCCACTACATGGCTGCTATACATGATTAGACAATGCTATATACTTTTTAACGTTGAAACTGCTGCATTGGCTTATCATAGAAGCATAGATACATTTTGACTATGCGCTAGAATAACTAGGCCTTTCCGCGACAATCTAAGGTCAACTTTTGACACTGCCTTTTATCATCATGGATTATGTTTACATAACATAAAATAAATATATATATTTAATAATACTATACAAAGCCATTCACTTACGTTTTAGGCGTGAGTTTGATAAAGAAAACTATGAAAAGTTGTGTTTTGTGCAAGTGCCTTCGCTACTGAAGTATTTTTCGAACAGTGCAAGATGGATGTATCTAATTAGTTAAAAAGCTGTCGAACAAAGAAGCGTCGGTGAAGTCAACATGTGTACAGCATTAAATCGAAAACTGCGATTGCATGTGAATAATAACATTTCAGCATTCTCCAAATAGCAGATGCCAGCACACTAGGATGATAAGCGCACTAAGTGTGTACGATTTTCCAAAAGTGAGGGATGGGTGAAGTGATCGGAATGTCATTGTTTCTGTAATTTAGATGTTTTTTATGTACCAAATGTTCATCATTTCATGTGTAACTTACTTTGAAGGATACTTTAAAGTTTGAAGATGCTAATGAAATCAAAATCATAGCTTGTAAGTAATTTTGTCAGTTTTGAGAAGGGTTTTCATTTCAGGATAATGTTATTTGTTGTTGTCTAAGTGGTTTTCAATGTTATGAGTGTATTGTACGTTGTCTCACTCAGTATGCAAGTATTGCCTTGCAAGTAGTGCCTACTGAGTGAGGTGTTTATCTCACTAGCCTACAGTGAGCCATCATGTCACAGCCTATAGTGAGCCCATCATGTCACAGCCTACAGTGAGCCCATCATGTCACAGCCTACAGTGAGCCCATCATGTCACAGCCTATAGTAAGCCCATCATGTCACAGAACTTACAATATAATCATTGTCTTCATCTTTTGGACCTTGGCTGTATCGTAAAAAGTTTACTTTTACAGTATATATAAACCATCATTTTTATGGAAAATATTCCTGGGAATTCAGTTTAGAAAAAACAGATAACTTCCTGTCAATGTCATTTAAACTCAACATAGCGTAACTTTTTTTTCCCTACTCGCTACGGCTTTCAAAGTTCCACTGTGAAAATCTTGCGCACTAGGCCATGATACCTCGCCGTAAAACATTTGATAACTACACCACTACCCAGAAGTTATGAAATATCAGTTCTCTCGAAAAAATGGCTTAATTCATTGTCTCCAATCACATATTTCCTGACTAGGACTAACGTTATAGGCCTTTACTATTTTTCAAGTAGAAGTCAACTGTATACAGAACAATCAGAGCAAGTTTTTATTGAATTGAGCAATTTAGATTATAGACGAAAATAAAGTGTGGGTAGATGTCAACCATGAAATATTTTTCCCACCAAATGCTAGTTTTTCGTATTGTATGAATACACATAGGCTACAGAAAAATAAAAAGTTTTTATCGAATTTAAATTATCGGCAAATAATAAAATATGGGCTCAATGGCCCCCCTTCAAGTTGGCCACCCCAGAAAAAGAAATCCTATCTTCATTAGTATGTTAGATTCACATAGTCGCATTGACAGGATATGACAGAATTAAAAAGAGCTGATGAGAAATGCAAAAAAAAAAAATGATTAGGCCCACTGGTTTTTATTTCTAAGCCTAACTTGCAGGGAAATATCACTTCTCTTTCTCTTATACATGCAGTTAATATTGATTTGTGTGTAGCATGGCATTCTTCATAATTATTTTTACTTGAGTCCATTTCGAAGTTCTCTTCATATTGAAATGATTATAATTATGATGATAATTTCACCGAATTTCTCAAAAGATAAATAGAATCTACCATTCTATGTAGCCAAAATGTTTTTATTCAACCCTTTTTATTTCCATAAATTTATGTAACAGAAATTTCTGAATTATATTACTGCAGGTGCAGTGTTTACACAAGAATTCAAAATTTGGGGGATTTTTCCTCTTCTGTAATTTATTAGGGGATTTTTTCCAAAAGGGGTAGATTTTTTCAAAAAAAGGGGAGGTTTCTTCAAAAAAGAGGTAGATTTTTTCAAAAAAAAAGGGGAGATATCTTTTTCGAAAAAAAAACACACAAAGGCCAAAAATTGCACTAAAAACATATTGCTGAAAACGGGCCAAATTTGGCTGATAAAAGACCAAAATTGGTTTTTTTAAATGCCAAAACATATAGTTTTACGTGCAAAATGTGGTAACTTTTTGGCCAAATTTTGCTTTCTTTGGCAGCCATTTTTTTTTTCCATTTTTTTCTTCTTCTTTTAAGTAATTTCCCACCTTCAAATATTTTTGAGGGGAATTTGATGATATGTGCGGGAGGTCCACAATTGCACACCGTAATATGAACACTGCTCTGGTGATGGATGATTTAATCTTTTAAAATTTTACTGGTACAGCCAAGGAGTTTGTACATAAGTTATCATTTCTATTAAATACACTGTGGCAATGTAATTTCCTTTCTTTTTTTCTCCCATGCAGGTTCACTTGGCTGATTGAAATGTTCACCTGTAAATGGAAGCGCATTCTCATCATTTACAGCTACATTGTAGGTTGTGTGGATTCCAGTATTCTGACAAAAGAATCTTGTACCTTTGAAGGATTTTGCAAGAGATATTATCAACTCTTTAGGGATTGACATTTCTTTAGACAATCATGATATTTATCCCACCAAATTTTGTAATAAATGTCGACTAAAGATTTCTAGATGGAAAAAAAACAAATCCAAATCTCACTCTGATAATCGATCCACATTTAAAACATTAAATATCCAAATTTATCAGTTTCAGCCTCATGGAGATGGTTGTGCCATATGTTCATCTGTAAATGTTGAAAGTTTGTTGAATTTGTGCAAGGAATTGGGTTTTTCCACTTTGTTAAAAGACGGTAAACTGTTCGCAGCTATTTTAGATGACGAATTGAGAGTTGTACTGAAAAGAATTGTCATTAACAGTGATGATATTGTATGTTACGTGCTAGGAAATAAACTTGATTTAACATTCAATAATGCAAGTGAGGCAATACATTATGTAAAGAATTTAGAAATCTGTACAGGAAATTTTGGATTTGCCTATTTATCCAAGGAGCATGCAAACTCCCCATTGAAAGGGAAGCAAGGTGAAAGTGTGGCAAAAGTGGAATCATTTTATCCTGTCGGATTAACATTAGTAGATGAACCAACTATAAGGAACATCAGATGTAAATTTTTGTCTCCGATCCTTCTGTGAAGACAAATCTGTTATGTGAAGTTTGTAACATTTATCGAAGTTCTCTGCATGCTGCAGAAAGTTCTTGTAAGCAAGAAAAACGCAAGGCATGTAAGCCTACTAGTCTTTTAACTACGAAAGAATTGAAAGAAAGAGTCACGGTAGTACAGAGAGAAAAGAGGAACATCGCAAAAATAAATGCTCAGTTAAGAGAGAAAGTTTCTTCAGTAGTTGAAAAGGAGAGTGTGGAAGTGAATGAAGTTGATCAAAGCATAGTCGATGAACTGGTAAACAAATCAAGTGGGGAAATAGAATACAACCTTTCCACCCTCAATCAGGGATTAAATCAATACTGCAAATTATTGTGGGAACAACAAGTAAAAGCTTCTGCACTAAAAAGCAAAACCCAGATGAGATGGCACCCTGCTTTAATAAGATGGGCAATTGCCATTAACACTAAATCCCCTAGTGCATATAACACTCTAAGAAAATCAGGGTTTTTACAATTGCCGCACCCAAATACCTTGTATTCCTATACGCACTTTACAAACCCAACCACAGGAATTAACACTGACCTGCTTTTGAAATTCTACAAAGACTTCAACATTCCAAACTTAAAAGAACATGAGAAAAATGTTTCTCTTGTTGTTGACGAGATGAAAGTTAAATCTGGGCTTTCATTCTCTAGGAGCACTGGCAAGTTGGTTGGGTTTTCGGAAATTGGTAGTCTTTCCGAGGAAATGCAGAGTTTTGAAAAAAGATGCACAGCGGAATCAAGTGAAGAACCTGCTTTAGCTTCACATGTGTTATTGTTCATGGCTAGAGGTATAACCTCATCAATGAAATTTCCAGTTGCGTATTTCGCTACCAAAGATGTCACAGCAGCTGAGCTATACCCCATGTGTATGGAATGCATTAGAACCCTTAAATTGTTAGGACTATCAGTTTTGACAATTGTTTCTGATGGAGCTGCGAGTAACAGAAAACTGTACAAGGTCATCGGAGGAACTGGAGTTTCAGAGCTTAAACTCTCATACAAATCCCCAGGCAGTTTGTATGAAGACAAATCCCCTATTTATTTCATCTGCGATCCACCACATCTAATGAAAACCATCAGAAACAACTTTGAGAATTCCAACTGGAATAGGAAAACAAGAAATCTAATGGTAACTATAAATCATTTTCATTTTCTTTATAATAAAAAAAATACATTCTGTACAGAAACATGCAAGCTTTCATTAAGCCACCCGTGCAATGTGCAGTAGTGATTTACATAAATAAGTACAACTTAATGTATAGTAGTCCAAGAGAGTACAGAAGTGTTAGTGTCATTAGAGACTTAACTCCTGGTACACATGTATTCATGTGGTGTATGTTCAGTGGGTCATTTTTCTAAAATCATGGCTGTCTGTACTATCCCAGATAGATTTAACTTATGGCAGTAGTTGCAGACTTATTTCCTATATGTAGATAGTATTAGCTTGAGGTTTGGTGCATGTGTTGCGAACTGATTAAGTGTAGCTACCACCAGATTGTCAACAAGGCTGTCCCTTGTTTGAAAAAGAAGGCATCAGAGAATGTTTGCTTGACTTTCGCATAACTGCCAGTCCCATCTTGCCGTGATGGAATGATACCTTCCCACAAGCACTTCCGATTATTAAAGTGATGGATTTGGTTGCTGCAAATATTGGCATGAATACATTTTTACTCCTGATCATTTTCTGTTTACAGCTCAATGGTCTTAAAATTCAATGGACACAACTGCTGAACTTATATGAGTGGGATGTGGGACTCCACAGGAACACACCAGGTTTAAGACTTGTCCCCAAGTTGAAGCACGAACACCTCCACTTGACACCATCCTTGAGAATGAAGGTTTCTTTAGCGGCACAGGTATGATTGATCTAGATTAGAATAAAAATGTTGTCCTGTTTAAAACAAAGCTTGGCAAATCAATTATCCAATGGTTAATTTTTTTCTGTCAACCTTACTTCTTATTGCATTTGCACAGACAAGATTTTACACAAAAAATGTATCATGATTTTCGTGAGGACCACAAAATTACAAATATTGATATCCCTGTCCATTTGTCAAGTTTATTTTTGGTGATTTATGGTTGGAATGCTGTTGCCTTTTTGATACAGTCTATATTATTTTAGAAGAATAAATCACTATGTACAGAGTTTCGGATTTTCGATCTGAAAATCTGGAATTATTACCCCATTAAAAAAAAACACGGGATTCAAAAAAAAATCTGTAAAAACTGCATCATTCACACAATTACCGAGGTAATCATTGTGGAAGAGTTATGGACAAGAAAATGTAACAGGGATTTCTGCTCATCAAAATAACTGATTTTTTCACCTGGAATCAAAATGAACTGCTGAACTCTGTTCATAGTGAATGAGGTACATGTCAAAATTGGTTTGATTTTTTTTGCCAATGTTTATGTCATTTTTTTTTTTATTACAGGTCATGTCCAAAACTGTGGCTAATGCCTTAGAAATTTCAAAGGTGCCAGGTCTCACATCCACAGTCGAGTTCATCAGAATGGTCAATAAATTTTTTGATTGTCTGAATGTTTCGCAGAAGTTTCAGGGCCAAAGAACCAGGAATCCTGACCTTTTACCATACCAAAGTCTGGAAGATCCAAGATTTAAGGTATATACTTGTACCCTGTATACTTCTTAAAGCTCTAAAGACATATAGAAGCAACTTGTGCGGAACTGTTTTGTTCTTTAATTGTTTTGTTCTTCAATTGTTTGTATAAACCTTTAAAGGAATATTTCCAATGAAATTTCTACAAGAAGTTTTAAAGATTTGTCATGTCTGCGTAAAAAGATTGTTCGTCAGAATCTAAGTCGTCATTATGATGTCATCACAGCCACTGGAACTATTCTTTATATATTTTTTGAATATATAGTTTCTAAATGATTGGGAACATTTTTTCTCCAAAAATTATTAAGTATAGTGTAGAATGAAATTTATGATGTTTTTCAATTTGTTCTTGTAACTTCTATTTAAATTGAGAAAAATTGGTGTTTGATTTTCAAAGAAATACATAAAAAATAGTACAGGAAGTGCTATGATGACATAGCAGTAAGTGCTTTGATGACTTACATTCAGTACAAAAGTCATTTTTATGTGGGCAAGAAAAATCTTTAAAGTTCAATAACCTCTTCTAGGAATGAGATATCAATATGGTTTTTAAACTATCTGTTTTACCTCTTCTAGGAATGAGATAGTTGAAACAGGGAGTTGCCATTAGAACTACTTGCTTGATCTTGGAAGCTGTAATGTATTTTAAAGAGGCGATATCGTCATATGTGCACAATGTTTTGAATTCCTTTCAAATTTTTTGATTGGTTGAAATTTTGCTGCGCGATTCGTCGTCTCGTATTGCAAGGTATATATTTATTTCAAACGCCTTGAAGGTTATCACATGAGATGGCCCAGATAGTTGCGTCGATTGCACGTAACGTTTTTTTTTCAAATCATGTCGTGAATTCGAGCCCCGGTAGAATCGTTTATTTTGACTTTTGCTTTCATCCTCTTCTTTTTTTTTCTTAGTAATTTTCATTTGGTAAATCTAAAATTTCACTTTCGCTTTCTGACAAAAAAGCATTGACAAAAACAAATACGTTTCTCGTCACAGTAACGTAATGCGCTGTGTATGTAATTCTGCACACACAACGTACATGCTGGTGTCTGGCTGTACTGTGTGGTACAAACAGACAGAGGATCGGATCTTGCCTCCACAACCGGAAGTGACGTCAAAATATAGTATTCCCCATTTGTACCGTATTTTACTGAGACGAGCCTCCCTTTTTAAAATGTGGTGTTAACATTCCAGGGAGTTGTCATTAGAACAATCTTCATTCTTTTTAATCTTTCAGTGGTTGACAGAGGAGTTCCTTGCCTTTCTCAACAAGTGGGTGCTTGATGCAGAAAATGTTCAAGGGCTGGATGATGCTGAGAAGAAGAAGCTGTATTTAAGTTCAGCAACAACTTCTGGTTGTTACAGTACAGGTAAATTTGTAATTTTGAAAAAAATCATCTTATTGCACTCAATCTGTACACTGCCTCAACAGTGAGTACACACTTCCGGTTTATCACATACTGTTTTTGTTATAAAAGAACTTGAGGGAATAAGGGTCAAGATCTGTGGTGTTCACCTGTTCAATGCTATTTGAGACCTTGGAAGATGTCATTACTGGCACTGTTAACAAAAACTAGTCATTCTCAGCGAAAATTCTAGTTCAGCTGACTAGCTTGCTTCGTCAGCCACTTTTTTTTATCTTACATGACCAATTACCAGAGATTTTTTTTCGTTTGACGAGAAATTCTTAGTCACGTCCAGTCGTGAAATTAGTAATTCACAGACTCAACTGTAAAATGCCCTTGTGTACTAATTTATCTAGTCACACTTGTAAAACTTAGTTCTGTTCGTATGTCACGTGACAAATCCGAGATCGCTATCCGCCTGTCCGCCATTACTGAAACTGAAACTTTCAAAGAAGGATTAAGCAGGAAAAACCCTTAGTCATATTTCTGTCTTTTGGAAGAAGAATTCGAGATGACTTCTCAATTTTGGTGAGTTTTTTTGTGTATTTCAAGTCAGCAAAATTAAATTTGATTATTCTTTTTTAATTCGAGTTGTGAAGTAGCGGGGCCTACCTCGTTTTAGACCTAATGCTAGAATTGCCGTATTAGCTTAGCACGTTAGGCTGGGATTCTACTTTGGGCGGCACTAACATTAAGTAACACTAACACTGTAACAGCAGTAAACTAGTAACACTAGCAGTGGCACTGTCTGACTAGCCGTTGACGAGGCCTGAAAAATTTTTCGATTTTAACTTGAAAATCCATTGTTCATAAATCAGTCAATTGTCTCAGAGAGGAAGTCAAAATGTCCTAGATATTATCGACTATATTATTGGAGGTTTCTACGAGGATTAAGTATTTCCAAATTCCATTCCTATTTTTTAGGCCAGACCGAATCATTATTGGCTACAGTGACAGTGATACTTTTTAACTTGGGCCTAAAGGTAAAAAAGGAATTTTTGGCTAAAAATCTGGAGGTAAAATAATGGAAAACAACAACAGAAAAATGCTACTTTTAGTTTTACCTTGAAAAAAATTGACATGTTGTATCTTATGCATTTTAATTTTTGGGTGTCACGAACGGAATTTTAGCCGGTTCCGCCGGTTCCGTCGGCCAAAATATGAATTTTCAAAATTCTTAATTAGACGCAAACAATAAATTAACGAGTCATTTACGTTAAATATTAATAAGGCCTACAGTAGGTGTACCAATTCAGCGTATGTACCAATTCCGCGTATTTTCGCATTTGTTTATTCGTTAACTTCTAGTAATTTATTGCTAAAATGTTAACGACTGTTCATACTCTTAAACATACAAAATCGTGATTGCTGCTGAAATCTATCTTCAGAATATGTTTCTGTCCACGAGAAATAGAAATATGATTTCGAGCCTACATCGCTCGGGTCACTTGGTACAGTAGAAAAATCATGCTACTTTTTCTTTATTCTGACCAGAAACGCACGACTAAAAAAATCCTCAAATAGGTCAAGCTTCACAGTTAAAATAACATATGAAAATTACTGTCAAGTAGCGAAACAAACCAAGTTTGCATGGTAAATATTGTTTTTCCATGTTTGTGCGACTCCGGTACCAGTAGAGTGTATTATCTTTTCGTAGCTAGTCCTGCTTATCTTCGCTTGCGCTGTATACATCAGCTGTTTGCTATTGAACTTATATTAAAAACTGTCTTTGAACTATACCTGGCGACTTTTGTATACCTTCTGAGAAGTTTTTCCCACATTGGATACAGAATTGATTTATTAATCTTTTTTAGCTATTTATTTATATCATCATGTACCCTTTTATACAAAAAGTGTTATTTGTCCACAGTATACTTTTTTTTTATAATGAATGAAGTTAAATCTTCTGTTTGTATGTATAATGTATATTTAGCGATCTTTTCCCATGTGTAAATCCTCTTAAAGTATTTAGTGGTTTTACCACTAAAAAGAAAGTTTGAAAGTTTGCTTTGATTGTTTTCTTGCAGATTGACCAATTTTTAAATGTCTATTCTAGATCAGGATGATTAGGGTTTTATAACCAAGTTTTAAAAAAACAAGTCCAATGCTATATTTCAAGGCATAAAAAAAAAAAAAAAATTCCACAAAAGGAGACGAAAGATACTTTCCAATTGATGTCACAGATTATGCTGTAAATTGGTCAATTTTTAATCAATTTTGATGGGATTTTTGCTGTTTTAATGGTTAAGATCGTATTCTAAACAAATTAAGCCTAAGTTGACTATAGATGTCCATAGTCGTTTAAATGTTTAGTATTTGAAATGTGTTTGTTTTGTTTAAAAGTAAAAAAAAAATCATTTGAAAACCCTTCTCGCTTCGTGCTGTTGTTCATGTCACCGACACTTTCGCCCTCAGGACCAAAATTACTGCAGTTCAAAATTTAATGTTCCATACATGGTTTTGAAAAAAAAAAAAGACTTAAGATCAAAATGGAATATTTTTATTTTCAAGTTTATATTCACATGCTTATTGCTGTCTTACAGATCAATTTGTGGAATTTTGAAGCCATCAGAGGCTTAACTGCAAACAAAAAATTATATCATATTTCACATATGTTCAGTTATAGATGTTTTTTTTGTCCCCCCCCCCTCTCATAATTTGAATTTGACATATTGTATTGATGACCATTCTTTAAGTATTACTGTATATACAACAGATAAAAAAGAAGTTCTCGTTGATTTGATCCCTCCTAAATTTTTGTACAACTGGTACATAGGAAAACAATATGAATAACTACAATTTTAAAATGGCTGTGGTTAATGTTTGACAGGTAACATTGTATTTAACCATAGCGAAGAGTTTGATAAAGATGCTTCTTACCAATACAATTATGAAAAACTGAAAAGTACCTGTATAAAAGTGAGATTATTTACAGTAAATTGTGTGTGTGGAAAATACGCTCTACCGGTACACAATTCGTGCTACATGTAGTTTCAACGAGAAAATTTAAGTCCTAACTTTTTATCAATGATTTTTCTCAGTAATAGTTAACTACATATAACGAACGGAAGTAAAAACAATTTCCAATGTGCTGAGTTGGTACACCTACTGTAGGCCTAATTAGGAAAATTAAAGGAAAACAATAAGTTCAAAGAAAAAGAAATTCGATAATTTACTTCATCACGCTTTTAAATTACAATGTTGTTTTTACTTGAATTATAATTTAATTAATGTTTTAAACCAATTACGAACAAAATAAGAACAAAAAAGAATGAAAAATAATATGGCAAATAAGCTTGGGCGATATATCGATATTTCAATATATTTCAATATTGACCCATATCGATATGGCCAATATTGAGTTCAAGGGTCATATTGATATATCGATAATGTCTTTTCAATGATAATACACAATACATGAACCTTTAGAAAGCTAAACATGACTATCAAACATCCAAGTATTTTTCATTAAATAGCCACAAAAAGTTAATAAATTTCTTTTATATCAAAGTTTCAGGCAGTCAGTTATAATAAAACTGTATTAAAACATCAATCAATCCAATTACCTCAAAATACTTCCATAAACAAAAAACAACTTGACTCACGGAGTACAGAGGCATTGCGCAATACTTTAAATTTATACTTGATGTTCAAAAAGCAAAAATCATAAGATGTTGAATCCTCAAACATCGTGTTAAGTTTTCTTAAAAGGAATACTGAATTTGAATAATTCACTGACAAATCACTGACAAAATCATGAGTTTTCTCATTATTTTGTTCGTTCAGAAAATCTAAAAGTGACAGACTGATCTTGCCAGATACTGTACACTACACATGCAGTAACTACACAGTATCACTACTCTATACAGTATACTATGTACACACATCTACCACTGTTTTTTCTCAGTGACAACACTCGTGCGATGATTGAAGTAGACTAGAAATTGGATATTATGTGTTATACATGGACCTCTGAATGTCAAGAAGTCCATAAAATGCTACCAAAATAATTCCTTTTCAGTAGAACATTCATGAGAAATAAGTGAGATAAAATTTAAAGAAGAATTAGAGCCGATTTTTGTAAGGCATACAGTGTAGGACCTAATACTAGTACCACAACATTATTTTTTTTTGAGAATATGCTGAGGCCTAAACTTTTTTAATGTTTCTGTGCTTGATCTTTTGAGATAGAAACCATGTAAAGAACATTTTTAAGCATTGTGGGTGTTTATTTGAGGATTTTGTACATATTTTGCAGTGATTTCTGTTAATTTTTACAAAAAGATTTACTTTGACTTTTTTTGAGCCGAGATGAGATAACCTTGCACATATTGGTACATATGACTTGCGTATGACGTCATATAATTTGCAAATCGATTATTCGGTAATATCGATATTTTTCTGACGATATATCGATATTGCATAATGCTCAATATCGCCCAAGCTTAATGGCAAATAACATTTGCGCAACACGCTAGTATTGTAAACACAGTAAGTAAGTTAGACATAACGTTAGTGACCTGAAGAAATAGACCATTGATAATCAAAAGTTGGTCCAACAAATTAAATTATATAGGATAAAGTCCACTGAAAATATCGAAAAACAGGCAATAAATTATGTTGACATAATCACCAAAACCTCATAGAAGAGCAACTTTCAGTGTTGGCTTCTGCAATCACTGCCTGCCCACAAAACATATAGGAACGGTATTCTAAGATGGTGGAACTGATCGTCTGACGAATAGTGACTACAGCCAACCAAAATAAGGTGGCACGTGATAGAAACTGTAATTCTTCCCAAACATTTTAATATATGATACAAGTATATGTTAAGTGTGAAAGAGCTAGTGGAAAGCACATAAAGATAGCAAGTTTGCGATGCGGTTTGTCCAGCGCTTGGCCCGAAATATTCCGGTCGCAGTCTATCTGGTTGTTGGCGTTCTGCAGGAATATTCCTGGTGCAGACCTATAAGGGTTAATACATTGAAGTGACCTTTGCCTTAGCGTCGTCTGTGGGCTATAGAGGCATGAAGTTTATCAATCTGTTGTGGATTATATATCAGTGAAATTCGCTAAAACAAGCACCATGCCTTTTTGGTCTAGTGCTCCTTTAAAACAGACCAAAGACTTTTTAAAAATCTTTATACCATTAGTAATGCATTTTGAACAACATTTCCTGTGTTTAACTAATATCACTTTTTTTTTTGTTAAAAAAACAAACTGTAATGAAGTGTTCAAATTTTCATATTCATCATGATAATTCTAAAACAATTGTCAGCAACAACGTTAAAAAAACTGCAAAAATGTTTCTATGGACCCCAACTAAAATTAAAAAAGATAAAAAATAAACGAGCATTTCTTCCTTGCTTGCTTAAGGTTGGTTTTAAAAGAGATACAGTACATGGTCTAAGTTTAAGACACTACAGTGCCAGTATCCATATTTTTTCATTATCAGTATTAATTACACTGTACTGTAAGGGATAGGCCAGATAGGAAACTGTACCAATTTTTTTGTATCTCATATGCAATTAACAAGTTCTGGATTATACATTTCAAGATTGTCTTTTTTTTCATTTTTACCTTACAGGTGCGCAACAAGTTCTATACATCAATAACTTGCTTCATCCCCACTTTTGCTTAATCTCCCAAATTTTTGGAATTTTGAATTTCTTTTTGTAAAGAAATACTTTGCTTGTTGGAAAAGAAAATGAAATGTATGAGAAATATGGTACAGGGTTTGATAAATAGTTGTTGGCCTCTCTAATAAATTAATAGGTACTGTACACTAATTAATATTTAGTCTATGTGTTGTTTGGTATAATTTTTACTGTAAATAATTTCAAAAGTATCATAATAAATTGGTATTAACATGCCAAACTTTCAGTGCTGCCAGTGTGTGTTTTCCACACAGAACTTTCTGAAGTTGTTGCAGCATTATAGATATTTACACAAGGGTCCTGCCAACAGGATAATATGTAATGTGCAAGGTTGTTACCGTACTTTTAGCTCTGCAAGAACTTTTCAAAGACATGTTAGTAAAAAACATTGTGAATTTTGGGCAAATTATGGCATACAAAGAGCAGGGAATCCAAATGACAATGAAGAAGACAATATTTTGCTAGGTCGAGGAGATTATCAAATGCTTCAGAATGATAATGCGATAGAAGATAATAATGATCTCGACCATAACGAAGTAGAACCTGATCCTGACAAACAAGTTGTGACCTTCCTTATTGGTCTTCGCGAAAAGTTTAAAATACCACATGAAGCGTGCAATTTTGTTGCTAGTGAGGTAAAGGATTTAGTAGAACTATCCAGTGCACACCTAAAAGCAAAAGTTCAGTCTGTTTTGCAAAATGCTAATGTTGATCCTGCAACTGTAAATCTAGATCATGCTTTTGCTGATCGTTCATGGCAACAAGCATTTGATTATTATAGTGATGCAAGGCATGTGAATACATTCTGCACAGAAAATTTTGACTTTGTAGAACCTGTTGAATATGTATTGGGAAAAGGAATAAATGGAAAGGAAAAGTGTATGCAATACGTGAATATACTAGCTACATTGAGAGCAATTCTTAAGAAAGATGAAGTCTTTGCTGAAGTTGTCAATGGTCATTTCAGTCAGGATGATTCTATTTTGGATTTTTGTGATGGTTTGCATTGTAGAAATAATGCTGTGCTCTCAGAGCCACAAAGTCTTCAAATTCAGCTGTACAACGATGATTTTTGTGTGGCAAATCCTCTTGGCAACAAAGTGACGATGCTTAAATTTTCTGCCTTTTACTTCTTACTTGGAAATTTATCCACAAAGTTCCGATCCAAATTGAATATGATTCAACTTGCCTGTCTTTGCCCAACTGACTATGTAAAGGAGTATGGATTGCAGCGGGTTTTAGCCCCTCTTTTGCTTGATTTGGGTGTCCTTGAAACTGAAGGTGTAAGTATTGAAAAAGACGGTGTACAGCACAGTTTTCTTGGAACTATTTCAATGATTGTTGCTGATAATTTGGCTGCTCATTCTATCGGGGGGTTTCAAGAGAGCTTTAACACTCTGCGAACATGTAGGTTCTGCCTCGTGACCAAACCAGATTTTAAGAATCATTTACGTGCTTCATCAGATGTAAGAAGAACAGAGATATCATATCATCAACAAGCAAGGATTGCTACAGCAAATCCAGACATGGCTGGAATATACGGCATCAAATCCTCTTCGGTATTTAATAGTTTGCATCATTTCCATGTTGTTAATGGTCTCCCATCAGACATAGCTCATGATTTATTTGAAGGTGTTGTGCCAACTGTTCTGGAAAAAGTTATTTTGCATTGTGTTCAAGAAGGTTATTTCTCACTTGAGGAGCTTAACAACAGATTAGAGTGTTTCCCTTACCAAGGGTCAGACTTAGTGAACAAGCCATCAAAGATGAAAACTGACATCAACAAGTTCAAAGTCAAACAGACTGCTGTGCAGTGTTGGTGCTTCCTGAGACTCCTTCCACTAATGGTTGGAAATGAAGTTGCAGTGGGTGACAAGACATGGGAACTTCTGTTACAACTTGCAGATGTAGTAGAGATGGCTGCAACACTTAAAGCAACTACTGCCTTTTGTTATTTTTTTGCTGACATAATCGAGTCTTTTTTATCATCTTTCAATGAATTATTTCCCAATGCTTCCATGACCCCCAAGTTCCATTACATCACTCATTATCCTCAGCAGATGTTGGAATTTGGCCCACTTATCCACTGCTGGACACTTCGTTTTGAAGGAAAGCACATGTATTTCAAAGAAATGTCATACAGGACCAAAAACAAAAGAAATATATGCAAAACACTTGCGTATAGACATGAGTACTTGCAGTCATGGTTCAGGACAAAAGAAAACTTTCTTTCTAGTGGATCCATTGAACATTCTGGGGGTAGTTCTTCCCCTGTGAGGTTAATGTTAAAGGCAGTGCAGGATTTACTCCTGCCTATCACTGAAGGAGCAGACGCTGTTTACACAGCAAAGAAAGTAGACCACGGTGGAACAACATACTGGCAGGGTTGTGGTGTTGTTGTTGGCAAAAGCCAAGAAGCCCTTCTCTCTTTTGGAATTGTCAAATTAATATGTTTGATTGGTGGAAGACTGTATTTTATTTGCAGGCAAACCTCTACGGTTGAATACTGTAGACATCTTCATGCTTACACATTGATTGTGGAAGATAAATTGTCGTTGAAGACACCAACTCAACTCATTGACTACTATCCACTGAGTATTTACTCTGCAAATGATGAACTTAAACTTGTTGTTATAAGACATTATATCAGCTGAACTCCAGGTGATGCAAATTTGAGACACTTTATATTAAGTCGATAACGAAACTTTCAATTGATTTTAGTCCCTCTGCGGTATTTAACAAAATGATATAGTGGAAATTTATTGTGTCAAATTGGAACACAATTTATAATTTGAGTACAAAAGTTACTTTCTTTGAATTTGGTATCATATTTTGAGTATCATATTTTTGTAATGCACATGTACAGTGCAATTCTTTGCATAGTTACAGTACTTTAATTGTTATATCATATTTTAGGCCCATTCAGCCTTGTATTATGTAGCATTATTGTAATGCAAAAATGTACAGTGCACTTCTTTGCAGACTGGTGGAATAATGAAGATACATGTACCATGATATTTATCAAATTGCTGTGGCTATTTTCCTTTTACATTTCATGAGGAATAATGTGAAAAATCTTTTAATCAATGGGTATATATACATCTAAATTTCAGGTATTTATTTATGTTTGGAAATTCAAAAAAGAAAGTGGCAATGGAGGTTGAAGGTTCTGGTGCGACAAAGGACATGCTGATAGCAAAAGTTCGGGAACTGTTCAAGTTAGAAAACTTTTTGATTCAAGCTTGGGACAAAGGTTTTGAGGAGTGGATAGATATTGAGGAAGGTGATGTTATAGACAACAACTCAAAAGTTCTCGTCACAGAGATTGTACCCTGTGTAGTTATGGATTTAGATGCCAGCACTGCTTCATCTATCGCATCATCAGTTCAATCATTGATCTCCACTGAAGATGAGGATGACTTAGTTGGGTAAGTTAATTTGTAAAGAAAGTACCTTGTTTTGGTATTTTTAGTATTGGTGCTTACCATTTTGTCATATTGATATAAGTAATCAAATTGTTAAAAAGGACAATAACTAATGAAACCTAAAATAATCAATGTCTTTGAATCCCTACTACTGTATGTTCAATTCTTAATGGTGATTTGTATGTATATTACTAAAGCTGTTAATGTTAACTAATTTTACTAAATGCTTACAGGCAAATAGATGTGAGCGTTTAGTGATCACTGTGATTACTTATGTTTAGTACTGTAGTTTTCGGAAGTACACCAAAGTTGCTCCAGAATGATGCTACGTAAAAAACACTCAAAACAGTGCTACCACCCTGGAAGAACAGTTCACACCATTTCTCTGGAAAAATGGCCAGGATGTTTGCGAAGCACGCTTACTGAATATCAGATCTATTGAAAGTTTTTGTTTGTTTATTCTGCAACATTTGTTCTAGGTTGCAAAATGTATGACTCATAATTTTACAGCTTGTAAAACAGGTCTTGATTAAGTGAGGTTAAAACCTAATGTTATTTTATTGTTGGTTTACAGTCTCAGACTGTAAACTTTGTATTGCTGCACATTCGTGGTGCATATCACAAGTTAATTAATTTTTGGTGAAATCAAAAGTGCATAATATCCCCATTTATAAGTGATTACTGCGCATTTCTGCTTCTTGCATTTTAAAGAATTATGCTAATAGGGTTTAAGATTTGTAAAGTATTGATTGGAATTTTACATTCATGCAAAAAAAAAAAAAAAAAAATCGGGGGAGGGGCGATGCAAGAAATCCATGATTGTCAGTGCTTTAATAATCTTGCTAATATTTGACATCTTTCAGACCTTTTCAGTCCAGTATTAAGCTGATTATACACTATCATTGACAGCTGCTTTGGATCCACTCTGCACTCAAAGAAATGAGACGAGAAGCCAATGCTTTTCAGTGCTTCTTAATCTTGCTAATATTTGACATCTTCTTTCAAACTTTTTAGTCCAGTAAAGCTAATGATACACCATCATTGACAGCTGCTTTGGATCCACTCTGCACACAAAGAGGCGAGGCAAGAAGTCCATGCTTTTCAGTGCTTTTTCATCTTGCTAATATTTGACATCTTCTTTCAGACCTTCTAAGTCCAGTGAAGCTGAGGATAGACCACCATTGACAGCTGCCGTGGATCCACTCTGCACGCCAGGATCTTCAAAACAGCCTATGAAGTCCTCATCTATGGCAACACCAAACTGGCATATCAAGTACAAGCTGCCAACACTACCTGCAGCACTTGATGCAAAGTTGCAACTTGGACAGCCTCTCAAAGAAGCAGAAAGATCAGCCTTCCTTGAAGCAATTTACAATAGTGTGAAGGTATATACATAGTAAGTAACACCATTTGGAATTTCACTTTTCATTTACTTCAAGCAGGACCTTAATTATTTGGAATTTGTTGGTGATTTTGTGGATTCTGTGGAATATTTGTGGCAGGTTGCAGGTTAAGTAATATGGTCATGATTCCTACAATACCATGAAAATAACCTCCTTAAACAGTACTTATATGGATTGAGATTGTGAGAAATTTATACCACTTTGTATACAAAACTTTCATTTGGAATCAATATTGTTCTTTGTATGTGGGCCAGGAGTAAGGGTGCAAGATACCTTTCTGTCTGTCTTTGAATTACCCAATCAAGCCCCAAATTTAGTATCTTATGGGTTTCTTCACCAGTGTTCCCCCTTAGTAGCTTCAAACTGTCTCTCATTTTGCCCTATGAAGTCCGTGTGAGGCTGTCTTCGCAAGAGATAGGCCTTGAAAAATCTTAAGCTTATCACCTGATCCAAGCTGAAAAAGTGATGAGGGCACGCAGTTTTTTTTCCAAGCCAATTAATTTGGGTGTCTGCAGCGTAATAAATATCGAAAACTATCAGAAGAAATCGTTTGGATTTCAAAAGAAACGGAAGTACGGCCACTGATTGACTGATTGAAGAGAAAAATATAGTACTTTCTCCAAAAGAAAAGAAACATGTGATTTTCTCAAACTGATGCAAGGGTGATAAGCTAATATTTGTTCCTTTTATGGTGCCTTAATCTCACCTTGTGGTGTGTTATATTATATGTTGACCATGTTTTCTTTGATGCAAATCAAGCGCGTCATCATTCAAGATAATGTTAGGGCAAAAAGATGCATAGGATTGATTCTGTAGAGACTTCTGGTCAACAAACACACTTGTTTTTAACAGAGTATGTCTTTATAACTATATATATATATTTTTTTTAACCAGCTACCCCAAGACTGGACAGTATGACACCATCATCCAACTTATTCTTGACAAGTACCCCAAGCTAATCAACCAACAAAACATGTCCTGTGCAAATGTTATGGTAAGAACTTTAATTTTGTATATGCTCTTGGTCCATGCCGGAAATATAAGGTCTGTAGATCAGAGACTTGAGGTCCATAGCACAAGCCGTGCTACAAAGTCTAACCTAAAAAAAAAACTCAAAAGAATAACAAACAGAGAATGATTCTAGAGCATGGAAAGGGGGGCTAAAATCCATATGAAAGACATGCTCAACATCAACCAGGTGACACCATACAGTTTAAATAAGAAAAATGTCCAAGGTGGAACAAAAAACACTAATTGGAAAAAGTAGTAGATAATAACTAAACTAGACAAGAAGTAAACTAATCAAAGCTGGCCAAAAACGGGCCTTTTATCTAGGCTGTTGATTGTTTGCAAAGATCCTCTGTTCTTGTTAAGTTTTTATCAATTAAGGAGATAGTACCATTTTGCATTTTAAAAAATATGTTTGTTTTATTGCTCAAATTTGAATGATGATTAGGTTACACAGTAATAGATATTCAGAAGTTTCATGTTTGAGTGGTTTTATGATTCCTCCAAGAACCTAATTTATTTGGAAAATTAAGTCATTTGCATAATTACAGACTCAGACTTATTTCTGTTTGTATCCATGAATTATTCTCAAAAGGGAAGCTTATTAAGATGACCTTTATATCAGGGTATCAAAATGAGAGTAATAAAAGAAAAACACCAACAAATAAGACAATAATTAATGGTATTGGCATAAATGGATGCGCAGAAACAAGATGGCTTCAACTTTCTGATTTTAGTGACAAAGTATTTTTGTATTCATATTTTGTTTCAGAGCTTATGGAAATACCGTCTGCAATACAAGTTTGCCAATTCTAGAAAACGAGAGGACAAATCCATACCAAGTGTTAAGTTACGCAAACGAAAGGGTGCGCAGCTGCCATCTCAGCCCAAGGCCAAGCGTGCTGCCCCACAGTGGGGCATGACAAATTATCTGCCACACCGCAACGAATCGGAGGACGATGCATCAATCAGCATCCATATAAAGTGGATGCAACAGGAACTGCCCAAGAAAAAACCCAACTATCAGAGGGTTACAGAAGCGATGGTCGCCACCTTCGCTGATAGGAGAAAGCTCGTAATCAAAGAAGCCGCCTCCGTGGCGCGGATGAAAGAAACTTATCCATGGCTATTTGAAGAAGATGAGGTATGTTGTGCTTTTTATCCCTTATTAACAAATAGTGAATGACCAGTTCCATCCAGGTCTTAGGTGCAGTGGTTAAGGAGTATTGCTTAAGGTACCAGGTTCAATTCCTATCACAAACACTGAATTGTGCCCTTGAACATGGCACTGTACTCTACTTGCTCCAGTCCAATCCTCTGTAAAATCAGTGCAAGCATTTATGGGAGTTATCATGATTTAAATAATGAAAGCAGCTCTGAAAAAAATCATTTACAAAAAATTGACCATCTTACATCACTTTCTAATTGTGCAAATTTGTGCTAAAATTGTGGTCTGACTGGAGCTAATTCTAAGATGTTTTGGAACTTAAGAATGGCTGAGTTAAGTTTGATTACTGTCTTTGCTGTATGCTTTTCGATCTTAAATCAATTTTGTATACTTAAATCTACTGTGGGCCTCGAGGTCCACCAGTAACCTGTGCTTAATATGAGACCTCTTTGGCACAGCCAGATCAGTTGATTACTCAGTTGAGTGGGCTGGAGAAAATCTAACCAATGAGCCACTACACTTACATACATGTTTATAGAGATAATCAACTTAATGACCCAGCAAGTATCAGGTGGGACAGTATGATCATTACTCAATGTAAGGGATTAGTTTATGAACAAAGTAATTCCAGAGCGGTACGCTAAGTTTGCTCTAATTTTGTTTTTCTTCAAATTCAGTTGCTCCAGGAATTTCAAAGGATCGAAGGCCAGTCTTCCATGACATCCCTGTTAGATGAGGGTCTTGAGAAGTATGCGGAGAGGATTGTCACCTGTGCCAGATCCATGAAAAAGAAGTCAAAATTATTTGAAGATGCTTTGGCTACCATTGCCCTGGAGAAAGAGGAAAGTGCTAGAAAAGGTATGTGTTTAGAGCCAGTAAATGATTAATTAATAATAATGGTTCTTATTTGGTTAGACCAAGGAGGTATGTTCCGCTGTAAGGTACCTCTTTGGTTATACACCTTTGTGGTCGAGTGGACTTATAGCATCAGCTTGGCAAGTTAGAAGTCTTGAGTTTAATTTCTGGTAGGTCTTCATTCACCTGTGCATAACAACTGGTTCATTAAATGGCTGTTTACTTCTATATAACCTCAGCTCTTAAGAAGGGGATGTTCAATACCCAATATGCTAAGAGATCTAAAATACCCAATCTACCTCATCATTGGTAAAATAATGCACACCAAAAGAAGACGAATGGATCGCAATATATCCCTTTTTAATTCTATTACAGAGTCCAGCAGACGAGCAGCTGTTCTTGCTGTCCCAGGATTGCTCAATGAAAAGGTGGAGAACATGTTGGTGTGTGAAGATCAAATGGTAAGTCCCAGTGGAGTATGAGGAGTCTTACTGAGAATCATTGGTGGGTATTGTGGCTTTGTATTACAGGACAAATTCTTGTCTAGTTAGTAGTAATCACTGTTAAAACTCCTTGGCCCTTCCATGCGTACACCTGCTGAAAATGGAAGTAAAATTTGAAGATGCGTTACCTGCATTCCATACACAATGGGTATCTGATTACTGAACGTCAAAAGTTACAGATTTTTGAAATTGTTACTTGCATGTACAAACTAAAGCAAATTGCAAAGCTGATGAGGTGTTTGTATGTGGGTTAGACCAATATTAATGCATGTACTTTTAAGCTCATACTGTACACACCATATTTGTATCTAGGTATGTTGCTCCCTATGCTTAGTGCACTAGTTTCTAAGACGTTGGTCTCATACTTTGAAGGTACTGTGATCAAATCTCAGCCAGGGCTGTGTGCTTGAGCACAGACCTGGGATAGATCGATGTCCCATCCAGGGGGAGTCAAGTACTCTTTAAACTGGGTAAAAGCACCGGCTCTATAAGTCCCTAAGGCTTGATGGGATTTAACTATGTAGCTGCTTCCATTTTATATGTGGAATTCTTTCACTGGTTAAGGTTAAACCCTATGCAACTGTAGATGACAGAGGGTAGTTGTTGCACATTTTTAAATATGCAGTTAGTAATTTTAATGAACTCGTCCCTTTTTTCCAGGACACTTCCAACATTCCAGTCTTCATAAAGGCACACAAGGACAAAGAAGAAAAAGACGAGTACAGTGTAATTGTGGACAGCATGAACATCGTAACCACTACCTCTTTTTTAACAGCCTTTGCCAACTATTTGGGAGCGTACTACTGCTTCAATCTGGCCTATCCTCTTTCTTTGAGAAAAACTTTACATTTTTTTCAGAGAGTTATTCTGAACATCCAGGATAATTTACCTATTGATAAAAGTGTTGTTAGAATATTGGACAAAATAAATCAGGTATTTTCTAAGAGTGACTAAATTGATATATGAACCATTGACATGCTTCACAATCTGTATTAAGCCCTTAAGTTTCATAGTAAAATAGAACCATGTAATAGTCCTGTTTTTAAGATGGGGTCAGGTAGTAATTTAAGTAAAAAGGAAACCATTTATTTATAACCATGAAATCTTGTTCCCATTTTATTCTTCGCCATGTCCAGGTTATTAGGTTAGATACCTCTACTGATCTGCCAGATTGATTTTTTATTCCATCCAAAAAGTGCTGTTATATTTTAACAAACAAAACCATTAAAAAGTGTTAATGCATTTAGAATATTAAAAATCATATTACAAGAGATGTTTTTGTTTTTATTTACTAAAAAAGCAACCTTTTGGGTCCATTTATAGCTCGTGTAAAATTCATATGAATGACTATTAAATTATGCGTGTACGTGGTGGAGACACTCACTTAGACTGCCCTATTGTTTTTATAAACCAAGACGTGTATTCTGGTTACTCAATCGCATACATGATTGTATTGTATTTAAAGATGATATTCATTGTTATTGTTAGTGTGTGATGTACAGTAGATAGATACAGGTAGATTTATGTGAAAAGACAGCTGATATTTATTATTTTTTGGAAAGTATTCTTCACTTCAGGCAGATGCTTATTCCTGGGTTTTTTAGGTGTAATTGGAAGAGAGAACCCCTGGATAGGACAACAGTCACCTGCTTGATGAGCCACTACACCTCGCTTCAAATTTATTTCAAAGCCATTAAATCTCCTAAAACATTTTCAACCAGTAAAGCAATACAATAGGATATTTATATAAAATACACCTTGCTAGTTTGATACACCTTGCATGGTTTGATATGCCTTGCCACTTTTTATACAACTTTTAAGTTTACATGCCTTGCCGTTTTGTACAACTTTCAAGTTTGTATATGCCTTGACAGTTTTTATATTTCTTGTCACTTTTTATACGTATTAAAGTTTTTATTTGCCTTTTCACTTTTTATAAGGCTTGCAAGTTTTGATATACCTCGTCACTTTTTATACAACTTGCAAGTTTAAATATGCCTTGTCAGTTGTTATATTCCTTGGCTTTTTTTTTTAAGTTTGGCATTTTTTAAAGTGCCCATAAACATAAGTCCACAATGTAAATTGCCATTAAAATATGCAACTCGGAAATAAAGTTCTGAAAATGATTATGCAATTATGTAGCTTTTGTATATCAGTGTAGAAGAGTGCATGTGTAATAATAGCTATATATCAAAAGTATTTAAGCAAAAAACCTTTTAGCTTTCAACAGTATTTTTAAGAAGTAAATATACTTTCATAGGTATTCCAGAAATATGGTACCCTACAGCAATATCATTCGTTTTCTTGATTTTTTTTGTTAACTGCATTCCAATACTGTTTTATCTTTTGATTGTTTCAAGAGTTTTGAGTTCAAAATACATATATTTTGTATTAGAAATAAAGTTATGGTGTCTTTTCTTTGATTGTTTTTCTCGTTAGGATTTAAAAAAATTAATTAGCTTTGACATGTTATGTAGCTGCTGAGAAACGGATTTCTTATCCATTTTTTTAAGGCTGTTTTTAGGAGTTTTGCACTTAATTTATCTTGGAAGTTAATATTCAAATTGTTTCATCAGACCTTTTTTGAAAGCTACTTATCAATTGTTTCTGAAAAGTTTCATATTATATCATAGGCGCCGGAAGCAGGGGGCCATGGTCCCCCAAATTTAAAAAAAATTGCCTTTGGCCCCCCAACTTTAAGCCAAATTTGTACATGGATATATGGGCACCTGTTAATTCTGGCCCCTCCAACTTTGGAAACCTTCCGGGGGGCCCCTGTATCAACACTAAATGTGTCTGGAAATGCTTAGAAAAGTCCTTTCAAAATCTAGTCAGCCTGACTAATTTCCTTTAGTCCAGGCTTGCCTGACTAATGCTTTAGTCACCTGACTAAAATAATTGGTCGATTCAGACACCATGACAGGACTAGAAAAAATTAGTCACAGGACTAGAAAAATTAGTCACAGGACTAGAAAAAATTAGTCACAGGACCAACAAAAACTAGTCATGGAACCAGTCATGACTAATAAAAATTGGTCGATTCAGACACCATCTGGACTAGTTTTTTTTAGTCAGCTGGACTAATTGTTGTTTACAGTGT
>JAIGNY010000254.1:0-20000 GCA_020152595.1 Chiridota heheva
CACACTAGCTCTATAACACATGCAATCATTGTTACAGTTGGGTTCATTTTGTAAGGAAAAGCTATTAACTCTTATTATCAGTTTATGTGGTTCAAGCCAATGAATTGATAGTTTGCCATGCCCATCTCAAACCTATAAACTTTCTGGTGTTTAGGGAAAAACATCAAACAGTTCAATAATTCATTTGTGTGTAGGGTAGAGAAAGTATAATTTGTAAATAATACAAGAATTATACATCAATTGACTTAAAGAACTGGTACAGGTCATGAAATGGTGTATAAATTCAGGTATTTCTAACAGATCTATACATATTATTCTGCCATTAACATCTACAAATCATTAAATCATTAAATTTGCATGTACATTTATGATAAAGGAATTGAGACTTCATTGTGGAGGTAACCAATTTACAAAAGAATAAGTAACAAGCTTTGACATTACAGTTTTGATTTTTCTGCAAAGATCACCTGTATAAATTTAACTTTAACAGCTGGTTATCTGGTTATCAACTTTACAAACATTCCTGACAGTTTCCTTATAAGACATCTTCTGTAGATAAAGGTACTGCCATAAGTCCTCCACTTATCACTACATCTTTTGCTGAAATTAGCAAACTTTGTGAAGTGATGTTGATGTAGGTATAGATATACCACAAAATGTTATTCTTTCACAATATGAGTTTTTAAGAAAGAAACAGAAATCAACAAAATCTGAGCTTCTTCCTGTGCAGTCTAAAAATTATGGATCCCCATGGTTGTAAAGTGTGGCCTATATTCAACTGGGTTAATCCTAGTAAAAGACAGTGTGATTTTTCATATCTGTTTACTGCAAATAAAAGCCTGGTTGGCTGGTTGTCATGTTGAATTTTCACTTGGGGTTTGTGTCTTTTTTTGGTTAGACAGACAACATTTTAGGTATGAAAAGGGTACATTAAAATTACCATGTCATATCCTCATAACCTGATAATAGTACATTCCACTACCAAGAAAAATCATTATACATGTGTCTGGAGTCGGAAAACATTTGGGCAGGGTATTGTGTACTACAAAATGACATACAAATATTCAGCTCACTAATATCTGGTACAAAATTGATTTACATTGCAAAAAATATGCGTACTCTGTAGTACAGTCAATGATTTTTAAGAATCATACAACATAAAAGTTGGAATACTATTGCACTGTAATAATTTGTTTACTGGATACCAAAGCAGAAACAAATAAGAGCAAAACTAAAGATTGCCCATCAATGAGAAGAGAAATTGCATTACACCCACCCACCAAAATATTGAAAGTTACCCAATTTCCGACATTTTTCACAAAATATTTAACTCTTTCCTCAACATTTTTAAATTCTTGCGGATCCAACGTTTTCCTCAAAATTTCCTAAGTTCCTCAAAATATCTGTCCTGTTCCTCGAAATGTCTGAAGGATTTTCAAAATATCTGACTTATCTTCAAAATCTTTTAACTATTTGTACAATATATATCCGAATTTTACATTTAAATTTCCAAGGTTTTTCCTCAAAATATCTGATTTTTTGTCAAAATATCCAAATTGTCATCAAAATCTTTTAATTTTTTGCACAATATGTATCTGACCTTTACATTAAAATTTATAAGGTCTTTCCTCAAAATAGCTGGCTTTTTCCTCAAAATGGCGAAAGCTTTTCCTCATTTACGATATAATCAATGTTACATAACAGCATAAGGATTCCTAGTTCCAGGTCAGTAGGGAAGTGGTATGACGGGATGATGTACCCCCACTTTCTGTAAGCCCATGTTAAAAAAAAAAAAAAAATATGTATTTAGAAAGTTCTATATTTTTGACCTAATTAGGGTCTGTTTTTGACACCAGCAAAATGGATTTAGATATTTGTATAATTTTAAGAAGTCAAATTTTCATTAAGTGCAATTTTTTAGAATTTAATATACAGTTATGTGTGAATGATAAATTGTAGGCTATAGTGACAAAATTCTACCTCTAAATAGGGGATGGATTCAGTTGGGTTCCAAAATTCTAGAGGGGTTTCCAACTGAAAATATCAACCACGGAAATGAACACATTACTTTGAGCAGTCATCTGAATTATGTTCCTAATTATATGACTAATTATTATCATCATTTTTAGGTCAATTGGGGCCATCAAAAGCATGGCATCTTCAGCGCTTCCAGGGCTAGTACACCCCTAACCACAGAACCATGCAAAGCTGTCTGCTATACGTTTTCTGTTATTTTCATTGAAAAGTTGTTCATTGCCATTACGAGCCATTAAAACAAAGATTTTTTAGACCTCGGCCGCCACTGGGTCCCTAACAGGATATGCCTCTTGCCCCACTAAAGCCCATTAAGAAGGTCCTTGGATCACACTAATCCCTTGCCCTACTTGCCCCCCCCCCTCCTTCTTTCCGACCTTAAAAGGTCAGCGACTTATATTTCAGATACCTCCCCATATATAATTAATTTTAAATCGGGAAATTTTGAGCCCCCTCCCTCCGTGCCGGTAGCCCTACCGCACTTTCTACTTCAGTATTTTTACATAGCAAAAAAATGCATAGTTTCCAAAAAATGCACCCCCTCCCCACCTTTCTAATAAAAACTTTTCCAGTTCTTTAAAAAAAAAATATCACAAAATGTATCATTTGTAAACAACTAGTGAAAAAATTCTAAGTTAATTTTGGCGTTCTTGCAAGTACATAAGTTAGTTATCACTTAAACATAACTTACGATGCAAAACAAAATCCAACGTTAGTGCCTTTGACCTAAGATTCGTGGAATTTGTAGATACCAAATTTCTCACAAGTTGTCATATGTAGAAGGATAGTTCACATGTTCTTTATGGTTATTCAACAATTAAGACCCTTAAATAAAAGTGTAATCTTATCTAGAAAAATTAAGATAAATAATAAATAACCTCAAATAAAAGTGTAATCTTATCTAGAAAACTTAAAATAAATAATGAAGGACCTTAAATAAAAGTGTAATCTTATCTAGAAAACTTAAAATAAATAATGAAGGACCTTAAATAAAAGTGTAATCTTATCTAGAAAACCTAAGATAAATAATGGAGAAAGACACACACACAAAATCAACTGCCAACTAAAGCCTAAGCTGTTGCCACACTATTTCAATGCAAAAATCAGTCTAACGGGTAGAGTGCAATTTCTTTAGAATCGGAAAGTTATCCCCAAAAAACCTTGATAAATTGGGCAAAACAATTCTAAAGGTCTTTATTTAAATTCAACTTTATAAATTCCAAAGGTCACCCGATGATGGTCAAAATTGGTTGAAATTTAAGCCCACATGTCTGTTTACTCGTCCGTGAATTATAAGTAAACATGTTTGCTGTGGTACACTGTATAATGCACAATGCATGCAGTCACTGCAACGGCTTACCGATGTTAACAAAGTGAAATAATGCATTAACTACGGAGATGTGCAAACATGGACAGGAAATAAACACAAGATTTTGTTTTCGTCGGCATTCACAGATAGCCGTATCAGGTGTTGACGTTTTGTTTGTTATTTAATGAAAGAACCTTCCGTGTAGAACCTTCCGTGTTTGACTTATCTACCTACTGTGATGTAGCGGTTATCATACCTGTCTACAGACCACAAGGACCTGGGTTCAAGCCTGGGTTGGGTAGACACGCCAGAGTACCACAACTGGTTATTAAAGGCCGTGGACATTGACTGGTTGTCGATGTTATGTCTGTCCGTCCGTCGTACCTGTGTTCTCGTCCGGGTCGTATTAAGCGTTTCGTGATAGCATTGTTACTATCATAACCAAATACGCAGGCGACGACCCCGTCATTGTAATTGTGTATTCACTCGTCGTCGTTGTCGTGTTTGACTAAACATGAGGCTGCGTTGGATTTTTTTGCAAACTTTTTAATGTAAAAGTCACAGCATGCAATACATGTGTTGTAGGCCCTAGGCCTAGTGTGCACGTTAAAATGTTATTTTATGAACGGAATATTGTATGTTCGTTGGTGTTCACATTCCCTCAACATTAAAATTATTTGTGCACATTTGAAACACAAAAATAGGACGGAAATTGGCACAAATTGTTCAAATTTGAAAAGATTGATGCTCAGTGCGGAAAGTAACAGCTCCCTGGTATGAAATTGTGCCGTTGACCTCATTGCACAAAATGTGAAAATAGTATCGAGAACTTTCGGCAGCAAATTCCTTGTCATCTCTGAATGAGACTAGTTTTGCATATTGGAAAAATTGTGTGAATGGAGAGGATACAGTTTATACAAAGTTTTGTGTCTGGTATGGAAATTCCTAACCGAATTACGCTACCATTTAAGCGCTTAATTGTGTATGTAGGCCTAAGCCTAGGCCCCTATAAACTGTTGATTATTGTGTTAAATTTTATTTTTAATGGGCTTGATTTCTTACGCTAGTTATTTGTGCAGACGATCAGGATTCTCCGGGATTTGATTGGTCCATTATGGTCACGTGAATTTTGGCCATGTGACATTATTTAAATGAGATTTCAGGAAATTATCGATTTGATATGAAAAAGTCTATAACGAATTTCGTCTCTCGGCCTTCGGCCTATGCGTAGTACAGGGCGAATGACGTCACGATCTCTGGTAATATGATGATGACGCAATGATGATGACGGTTACACAAGAATGAATAATATGCCAAATTGGATAGCCTTGTCAGAGACCACGAGTGTTTACCGCAGTATACCTTAAATCTTGTACTATAATACATCCCGGGTGCATCAGGTGGAGTATGAGCCTAACTCGTTACAATCGAATAAATGCAATCTCATTTAATACACAATTAGAAAATAAATCATTCACTTAAGTATTATTTTGTAGATCTTTAAGGTGTGAGCTTTAGACCAATAAACCATTGTGATATAATGGTTCAAACACGTTCCAATACGTACTGAAATGTCTTTCTATACTTACCTAATCCAAATACCAATGCTTCTTTCTGTTTGACACATTTTCCATCCGCATTCAAGTATCTATAAGGGTTAAACTCCTGCGGCTTATTCCAATAAGTTTCACTTCGGCACAGAAAATAGTTGTTGTAAAGGATATAGCTTCCTTTCGGAATGTCATACCCCTCGAAGTCGACATCTCTCTCCACCCGATGGATAGCACCTAGACTTGCCTGTACTGCCATTCGCAAGACTTCTTCGATTGTTGCCATTACAAAAGGGAGAGATGTACGGTCTGTGCATTTTACTTGTCCATGTCTGCCCAAAACTGAATCGATTTCCTTCCAACATGCTTCCTGTATATCTGTATGAATCATGAAGAAAAGTACAGCCCACAACATTGCACCAGACGTTGTTTCGGTGCCTGCATTATAAAGATCAAGCACAACCCTGATAAGATTTACTTCATTAAATGTTTCATCTTTGGTCTCAGGTAGACTCTCCATCTTGTGCAGATAGGAATATACGAAGTCAGAGTGGTCCTCTCTCTTTATTACGCCCAGATTTGCTTTATGTTCCAAAATTACTTTTCGGATCCATTCAGCCTGACCCTTTAATATGTCGATGATTTGCTTGGATGGTCCACAAGGAAGACTACAAAAGAATTTCGAGAAAGAAAAAATGGCGCCTGGCCCTTGAAGAGAAATGAATTTTCTGATGGCTTCCTGGTGTCTGCTAAAATCAGGGTCTTTATAATCTCTTCGTTTGCTGAAGGTTATACCTGATATAATGTTGCATGAAGCCATACCAAGTAAAATTCCAAGTTGTGCACTATCAGTGCAGTGAATGAGATTTTCCACCAAACAGTTTCCCTCCTTCGCTACAACTCTTTCAAACATCGATTTTCCCACTCCATACGATCTGAACACATTCATGATAAACGAGCGTTGATGCTTCCAGATCTTGCCATAAGCATCAGCAATACCTGATGGAATAGAAATAATAATATCAATTGCTTTGTATGCATCATTTAGACTAACAAATTGTAATAAAAGCTCAATATCCCCTTCATTTTTCACCAGCATAGAGATATCATTTTACGTATCATTATGTTCAACTCACAGATATCCTTTTTTTAATTTAAAAGTGGTGTCGAAAAATTCACAACGATCTACCAAATAACATTCAGCTGAACTATACAATTATACGCATGCTTATTGCCCTCCAACGGCTAGGGAGATGGCCAATTTGAAAAAGCATTACATTGAAGCCGAGAAGCTCTGAGAGATAAAACACATATCCAATGTAGATTCTTCATCTGCATCTATCATTCACAGGCGCCTGTGCCACACACTTTACAAGCTTACGCCAAACACCCAAATCGCTTATTGTATCATTGTACAAGTGAAGATTAACCGCACCACGACAGCGAGGGTCAAATTGCGCCTGAGAGGTTAGATCATTCTAGAGGTAGGAAGAAAAGAAAATAAGGAAGACTGAGAGAAACACGGGACTAAAGGCCAAGAAGCTAGCAAGGATCGAGAGAGGACGTGCATGGCTGAAAAAGGGGGAAAGTAGAGAGAAGGGGTGGGAGAAGAGGAATTAATATGGTTGTAGAGGAAGGCATGATTAAGGAAGGAGAGAATTTTATCCTGAGGGTTTTTCTGGAAGATCTCGGCTATTGAGTTGCGGGGGAAGAAGAGGGAGGGGGGAGGGGGGTGGAAGCTCTGGTTGTACGGGGGCCAGACAAGGAGGACGTGGTGGACTGAGTGTGCAATGACAATTGTTTCAGAGGGGTGGAGGAGCCAAGGGGGTGGGAGTGAGTGAGGTGGGTGTGACCTATTCTAAGGCGGGTAATGTGGACGGTGTCGACACGGGAGAGATTGTGGATGGTGGGTTAGTTCAGAATGGTTGGCTGGATGACGGAGTTTGTTATCAATTTGGGAGTCCCATGAGGTTTGCTAGCAAGGGAAGCGATAAGCGGTTTAATGTCAGAAAGGGCTTTGGGAAAAGGGGTAGAGGAGATTGTGGGCAAGCTTAGCGGCTGCATCAGCTCTGCCATTGTTGGGGATGCCAACATAGCTGGATATCCAGAAGAAAATAATGTTTTTCTTGCAGAGGGGGAGAGGAGGGCGAAAGGAGTTTACGGAGGAGATGGGATGTGGGATTATCTCATTTAAGATTGAGTACAGAAGTAAGGACAAAATTTGAGAGTCTGAGAAGATGGCAAAGTGGCAGAGCGGGGAGTACTCAATAACGTTGGGGGAGAGTAGGTGGCCTTGGCCGAAAAGTTGGACGAGTCGTTGAGAAGCCTGCTATTGATAAGGGTGATGTCTTGGATGACGGCAGCAGCAGCTGTCTTGTTGCCTTTTCTAGAGCCATCAGACGTATAGATGGAGGTGTAGTTTGAGAGTTGGTCTTTGATTTGGTTGTGGAGGTTAATGAAGAGGATCGGGTGGGTTTAAGTTGTGTGATGAGTGGAGAGGCCCAGATGGATAGAAGGGAGGGAGTAGCCCAGGGAGAAAACGTGCCCCAGGAGAAAGTGCCAAGAGTGGCGGCGTTGATGCCAAGATGGTGGAGGTTAGGTTTGACATGTAAGCTAAAGAAAGAGGAGGGGGATGGGAGGGGGTAGGGTTTTAGTCTTATCAAAGAGGTTGGTTGAATTAGGGTACCTAATGAGGTTTTAAACAAGGTCTTGGGTTTTGGTGAGGGCTCTTAAGGCGTAGGAAAGGTTGGCTTCAACGGGAAGGCTGGTGACGGTGGGGTCCTGCAGGCACCCAGACAAAACCTGGGGGCTTCATTTTTGATGTGGTTGAGGTAAGAGTTGTGAGCGGCACAGTAGACAAAATTGCCGTGGTCGAGCTTGGCACAAATGGTAAGCCTGCAGATGTTGGGGAAGGCATAAGGGTATCGCACCCCAAGTGGTCTTGGAGAGGAGGCGGAGAAAGTTGAGGGAGCTGTTGCATGTCTGTTTCAGGCTGGTGATGTGTTGCTTGTAGGAGAGGTTGGGGTTGAGGATAATGAGTACCTCTGACATTTATGACAACGGAGCGGGTTGGGAATGTAGGGGACGACTGGGATTCTCAGATAGCCGGCAGTGATGTGGGAGGGGAGAGTTGGTGTGGCAAAAGTCAGGAAGATGGTATTGGTGGGTGTTTCGGCACCGTCTCTCTTGCGGACAAGACGACGGGCTTCACTAAGCTGTTGGCTGGCAAGTTCCTCAATGACAGAATAATGTCTTCATTGGTCAAGTAGGCAAAGTTTCTGGTTCTGATAAGGCATTTGATGGAGCTCAGGGTACGTTGGATAGAGGGGTGAGGGGGGGGGGGGGGAGTGATTGTAACGTCGATACCAGTATTAGCTAGGCTTTTGGTGGTACGGAGGGTGATGGTTTGAGTGTCCCTGGTGCAGTGCACCAGGAGATTGCCGGATCTGATGGTAGAAAACTTGGGGATGGTACTAAATGAGGAAAGGGGAAACTCTTTTGAATGTTGAAACTGTCTGGTTTATTTATGGCCTAAATGAGTAAAATTTTGGGACTGGGGCTGAGAAATGGTCAATGCAGGTAGCAGGTGGGTCGAGGGTAGGGGAGACAGGGTCAAGGTCAACGCAGAAGCGTTTGATCCTAATGGGGAAAAAATACCAAGAGCTGGCCGGGAGATCCCAAGCAACTATAACAAAAATCGTGGAACTAATATACGAGAAACACCGTACAGGTAATGAAAAGGCCTGGTAACAACGGGAGGGAAAGGCAAAAAGAAACGCCGAAGCAGACACACCCATCCACAGAAAGAAAATCCTGGAAAATGAAAGTTTAGGTGGAAAGGTGCGAGGTAGAGTGTAATCGGAATTTAATGATAGACAGTTCAGGAGCAACCCGAAAAAGTGGGTACTTTGAAATACCCATAAAATTACTTTTATGTATAACGCCATTGCATGAGCCTACACATTTGACTAGCCCACACTAAACATATGTGGTTTTTCATTTTCCGCTCCGGATTGCCCAAAATTTTAATGGATTTTCTGAAATTTTGGAGATGGATAGTAAATAAATAGTCAAAACTTTTTGCGGCTGCTTTGTGAAATTCATTGTCGCCTTTTTGAGAAAATGAACAAAATAGACTGCCCATAATCTGTTTTATTGATTTTCTCAAAAAGGCAACCGTGAATTTCAAAAAGCAGCTGCAAAAAGTTTTGAATATTAATTCACTATCAATCTCCAAAATTTCAGGATATCCATTGACATTTTGGATAATTCGGAGCGGAAAATAAAAAACCCAATATAGGCTCACGCGATAACGTAATACATAAACGTACCCAATTTTTTTTTTTTTTTTTAGTACCCAGTTTTTCGGGCTGCTCCCCCTAACTGATTGAGAGAATAGGAAAGAAGTCACGTTGCACTCAATACGTTGCATTCAGTTGTTGACGGTATGTATTCAACTATCAGCTGGGTATTCAGTCTTTTGTCATGTTAATAATAAAATCATGCTTGTCGTTTATTCTCCTATCCTACCAATTCTGTTCTAAAGGATGATCGCTTGATGTATTATTCATCCATTAGCCCGCTTATCAGGTGTGCTTTTTTTTTTCGTTCTTATTTTTTCTCAAAGTAGAGAGTGTGAGTCTTTGACTTTTGATGTTTGTCCTTTTTTCAATTTTTTCGTCCAACTCATCTTTTCAATTGTATATAATACTCCAACCAAAACATGCCACCTTTTAAGTTGTTACTTATTAGTCATTATTCTGACCGTTACTCGAAGTCCAACATCTCTTTATACTTATATAATTTATGGGTGAGCTATTTGTTGCTACTTAACAATTCTAGAGGACTTAAGAGTAGTAAACTGAGAAAGGTTTATTTAACTATTAACATAACACCAAACGTGTACTGTACTTTTGATTCAACAGCTCAAGAAACGCACAAACGCCCGTTTATGAGAGATATTGGAAAAACGAATGGGGAGGTGATATATTTTTTTGTCATGGCTCTTCCATCAGCAGAAGGGTGTGTATCCATTTCAACCCCAAACATAAGTAATGATGGTCGTCTTATACTGTTATAGTGTTTGATATTTTGATTATGAATACGTTTTTTACTATGTAGCCCCTCTAACTCCACATTGTTAGGATGGAGGCTTCTGGGTTAGGGCGCTACATAAATTATTTCACTTAATAATAAAAACAGCAAACACAAATTAAATATAAGACTTTAAATCATGCTGTAACAATTACCTCAAAATCACTGAAAAACAATGCTGCTAGGATATAAGCTGGTAAATAACTGTATGATTAAAGGGACATAAAGAAACAAAAGATAGAGATGGGTCGTGAGGGGGAAAATATCTCTTACAACTCTCCCCGCCGAATATTGTAACATCCTCGGGACAATGGTGAATTTAAAAATAAAAAAAATAAAAAAAAAAAGGAAAAGACGAATATATGAATACATTAGTTACAAATCGTAAAAACGATATATTACTAACTAAAAATAGAATATAATCATCATGAACGGATGTCACATAAACAAGAATGATATACTTGGTAAAAATAGAAAACAAACCAAATTTTGTAGCATCTAAACATAAATAAAAAAAAGTAGATGAACGCATCAAAACAAGAAAATTACTGCTCTTTCATGCAGCTATTGAAAATGAAAATATAATAATAATAAAAATGATAATAACGACAATTTGACAAATCATGATCAGTTCAATTTGTTTCAACGCCATGCAGACCCTAAAAAGGATAAACAAGGAATAGCTTTTTGTTGCATGAAAATGCAGCGTTTACGAGAAAAGTAAAGCACCTATCAGGATCACAAAATATAACAAAAATACAAGCTTATACCTAACAAGTGAGTGTCGTAAATGGCATTTAATTTTCAAGCACAAAATAATAGTTTTGGCTCGCACAATTACAATTTCATATCATGTTCAAATTTTATAACTCATAAAATTGAACTGAAAATCACCTGACTATATATGATATAGTTATGACTAAAAGTAGACCAGTGAAGTTCCAAGTTAAATCAATCACACGAAGTGTGCTTATCAAGTTCAAAATTAGTTTAATAACATACAGGACACAATAAAAATAAACACAAACAATAATTTCATTACTGAATAAATGATCTGAACCAATCACTCCAATTGTTTTCGGTCTGAACTACAACATTAATCTGCAGTCTATCAGGAGGAACACCCTGGTTAGACCTTGACGACCTTCTGAGGTTTTCATTTTCTAAGATGGGATTGCTCTGTTGGCTTGATTAAAGGGGGGAAGGATTATCCTCATGGGGATCAATAACTGGGTCGTTTTCTATTTCGGTTTGTTGTACAGGTGACAGGTAGAAGAGGTTGATTAGGTAACAAAATTAGGATTTAAAGAAATTAATTCGGAAGTTGGAAGATTAGTAACTCTGTCAAGAAGGCAAGATGTTTTGTCAGTGAAATTAGTGCAGGGTTCTGTCATTGACGCCATCAGTGGTAAAAATTGAGCCAATTTCTCCATTTGTGGGGTCATGAATAGTAGTATTAGGTCTGTTGTGGTTAAAGTTTGCCAGGATTTTCAGTTTCTCCAAAAGGAAAAATGCCTGGGGTGATTTCATTTCGATGGAAACTTTTTTACTTATTCTTGTTTCAATTTGTATATAGGTTGAGGGGGTTTGGGTTGACTTATGATAATGTGTGGTGTAGATTCCCATTTATCTTTAATCTTTTGGATTGTGATCATCACAATCACCATCATTATTATTACCACCATCATCGTCATCGTCGTCGTCGTTGCCGCCGCATCCTTCGCCGCCACCTCCTCCGCCTCCGCCGCCGCCATCATCATTATTATTTTTCATATTATTATTATCATTTTTTCATTTTTATTTTTTTTGGAGGTGGGAGGGGGAGTGGTTACTGTATGTGTGATATGTGGCACACAATCTAAAGGTGTGCATAGAGTTTGGTAAAGCTCTTGGGTTTTATATGCTGAATTGCCCATTTAAATTTGTCAATAACTGTAGTAGAACTGTAACCTGGTAGCAGGCATCGTGACGTGACGTTACGGGTAATGGGTCTCGTATTTTTTGTGTGAGGTATAAGATTGGGGGCATGGTCCCCCTGGCTATACCAGCGGTTGTAAATACAATAAATCCTACAATAAATAAAATACTGATAAATGCCCAGTTGATTGATATAATGGTTTTTTAATCCACCTCTCGCTTGGCTTACAGTAATTCCCAATAATCAAACAAAAAGTGGAGGGGTACAGATTGAAAACTTTTATCAGCTCAGATCAATAATAGCTGTAAAAATAATCTCATTAAAATGAAGACTGTTGCATACAAAAAATATTATCAGAATGAAACTTATTTGCACAAGTTTGATAACGATTTATTCATAAAATTATCTGAAGTAACACAAAATATCTTTTTTATTCAAAAAGGAATATCCATTAGCTTGGGTATAGCACTGTAACAATATGTACAGGTAACATAGGAGGTAAAGTTTTTGCATCGAAGAGTAATTATTTCACTCCAATAAATCATTTGTTCATTTCCAACGTAAATTTCTCTGACATTCTACCGTAATCTTAGACTAAAATTACGGTAGAACTTAATTTAAAATTTAGGTCTTTTGCTGTTTATAAAGAAAAATAGTTGCGAGTCTGCAGCAAGCTTAAACGTGATGATGGTACTTCTATTTTTTGGTAATTACAACGATTTGTCCGATTAAGGTAATTTGTATTATTCAATTTATTCTCATAATGTGTGTGATACGTCTGTTATCTGTAATGATTTACCCTGTATAACCTCTTCAATCAGTTCAGTTAGTACCGCCGATCGGGGGATTCATATAAGTCCCCCGATCGGGAGACTCAAGCATGCGGACTGAGGTTACAGTGATATATGGAAGCCGCCATTTTATTGTGAAGTTTCAGTCATAGACGCTTATCAGTCGTTTCATTGAAGATTTGTAACAGTTTGCTTTGCGAAAGTAAAACAATTACGTTATATCACGCAATTATTTCTAAATAATTTTCACAAATCTCCAAATTATTTCTTATAATTTAAGAAAACCTTGTTAAAGCGCGACTGCCTTACGGTAACACATAATCAGATTTCATCACTTTTCTTTCAATTTCTCGAAAACCGCACGGTGAATTTTAAACTGTTAAAAGCTCTCGGTGAAAAGATAAGTCATATGCCATTATTTCAATAGTGAAAAAATTTGAACCCTTCGCGGTGGTTGAGTTCCCCGCACTCGAAATGTGTCTGATTCTTATGTAATTCCTATACAAACTTTGAATTTCGATAGATGCAATGTGGGATACCTCTTTAAAGGTTCGTCCGATTTTGATCGGGAAAACAACACTCTTATCCCGATCGAGGGTACGAGCCGGGCTGAAATGTTTAAGGATGCTGATAGCTGTGATGGTAAACTATTGTGTTCATGAATGCAATTCCGCTCTAAACTTTTAATAATGGCAAGAGCCCAGGCGCTTATGATTTTTTCACTAATTTTTACCAATTTTTCGGGCCAATTATTGGTAAGCTTGTAACTGACGTGCTAAACCATTCTAATGATAATCTCAAATTTACTTTCGGATGAGATGGGCCGCAATATTATTACTCTTATTCCTAAACCAAATAAATAAAGACCCCTACAAATCAAGAACTATAGACCTATTTCACTTTTGAATATTGATTAAGAAAATGGTGCTTTAGCTTTAAAATGTTCTCACTTCACTTGTTAATTCAAACCAAACTTTTTTTTTGTAAAGGTTTATTGGCAAGAACATTCGTTTTTTCTTGCCTTGATTGATTTTATGATTATGTACCAGGTTGTAAGTTATTATTAGACTCCGAGAACGCTTTCGATAGACTAGAATAAGATTTTATCTTTAAATGTTAATCTTATTTTAGGTTCAATAGCTGCTTTCTACAGTTTTAAGGTGGATTCGCACTTTCTATTCAAATTTATTGGCCTGTGTCATGCTTTCGATAAACTAAAGGGGATTTTTTCTTTAACAATTAATCTTATTTTAAGTTCAATAGCTGCTTTCTACAGTTATAAGGTGGATTCGCACTTTCTATTCAAATTCATTGCCCTGTGTCAATATGCTTTCAATAGACTAGAATGGGATTTTAGCTCTAAATGTTAATCTTAATTTAAGTTTAATATCTGCTTTCTACAGTTATAAGGTGGATTCGCACTTTCTATTCAAATTCATTGGCCTGTGTCATTAAGAATGAAATTTTTCCTCCATCTGTTATTATCTCAAGATGTGTCTGTGAAGGATATCCTTTGAAGTCCATTTCATTGCTTTTAATAGCAAAATGTTTCCTTTTTGATTAAGAAGAGCATATTATGATTTTACCGCCCTTTTTATTTTGGCACCCCTCAAAAATCTTAGCCCTGGCCCCCCACCCACACCGCCACTGGCAGCCAACAGAATGTCTCACTATTTGTGCTGAAATACCTGCAATTCAAATAAACAATTTAGATATAATTAAAGGTATTTCTGTTCAAGGAAACCAATTTTCCAATACGCAGATACGACGACGACACGTACATTTTCCTGTATGGTTCTTTAGTTAGTTTACAGGCCACAATAGACAGATAAATATTCTTCAATCTTTAGACATGTTAGAGAATGCATCGTGTTGCAAAATTAATTATAACAAGTCTTATATTTTCCGCTGGGTCCCTTTTGACTTTTTGTATTTCACTTATTTTAGTGCCAGGGAAAGCGCACGTACGTCACAATGACTTGTTTCCAGTGTGTACTCGATAATTTGCCAGGATGGAAAGTGGATGAACACCTGTTCTTTTCGTGAAGTGTTCAGCCGGAGAATCAGGCAGGGTGAAACTCTACCAACCGAGCGCCACCTAACTATTGGCCACTTTTCAACGTCGGGTTTGGGAGAAGGTGCGATGAAGACAAACCTCTGCGCTTGATGTCAGCGTATATCGTTCTGCATATATGTGGAAAAATCGCTGGCCGACTCTGGACTGGAACATAGGACCTCTAGCATCTCAGTCGTACGCTCAATCGACTGAGCTATACCTGCCTTGATTTTGTTTTCAATATAATTTTAGACAGCCAACTAAAAATTTGCAAAATGAGATCTTTTGGAATAATTCTAATACTAAAATTAACAATACGATTATTTGTTTTAAGGGTTTGCTTAAGAAAGGTTTCATTTTTCTGAAAAATATATTGAATGATAATTCTAAGACCCTTAACTATTATTGTGGCATTATAGCTGTTATTTTATACTAATTGGGGGGATAATATGAAGTTATTATAGTTCGTTTACCAATTTACACAACATTTCACATTTATCCCGTCTAATATATCAGAGTTTATTTGATTCAGTAATTTCTATCTCTATGTATTATAAAGTGGTCCGTAATAATGAATTTTATGTTTGCTGACGACCAGTGGAGAAATATTTTTCTGATGCCGTTCACTTCCATAAGGCAGTCCGGAAGCATGCCTATTAATAAGAACATTTATAACACACGAGAATATTGAAGTCATGCAGCCATATTCTTCAGATGTTGCGATAGAATGTAATAGTTTATACTTTATGTACTTGAAATATCAAGAAGGATTGTGTTGAGAAATATTTGAATTTTCAGAATGGCTTTTTCCCGCCTAAAAGCCTAGCTCTATCAGTCTATTGTCTATTATTTATAATATTTCGAAAATGGCATGGTGAACATATCAAATGGTAGTGGAAAAGTTTTAGCAATGACAATAATGAACGCACTTTCATGAATTTCAATTTTCCCTAGCGAAGATATTTTTCCCAGACGTATTTTATATTTGAAGTATGTAACATTGCATAAGGCTTTAACGTTAGGATAGTACAGGATCATGGGAAATATCACAAAATGGCGGCTTCCATGTAGCAAAATGTTCCCATTTTTAGGAACATTTATGTTCCCATTAATAGGCATGCTGCCGGATTGTAAGGGAAACCAAGATCCAGTACTTTCAATACCGTTTTATCGTATACTTGGTTCAAATTATCTGATGTCTTAAATGAATTGATGTAATAGTGCTTTATGCTCCTTTTGTAATATATATGATGAAACCATTGAGTACCTCTTCTGGGGTTGTGATGTAACCTCTTAAGTTTATTCTTGATGTTACACAGTGTGGGTGCAGTTTGTTCTAGCTAAAAATGACGACTTTTTCGGCTATAAATTCATGTTAAAACATCCCTATAACTTCTTAATCTGTTAATGTTGCATCTGAAATATTTTATTTTCTGTAAGATATTGGACAACAAGCTTCCCAGTAGAAATTTCTTTATGAACTTAGAATTCTTTTATACAAGTGGAAAGAAATATCTCCGTGAATTCGTCGAGGGGTCACATTACTTATAATGAACTGCAATCTGTCTTTGATAATTGTCCATATTCATTTGATTGATTTAGTTCCCACTTGACCTGACTCTAAATAATATCATTATATTATAATAATTATTACCATTATTTACTTGCGATCGATTTTTCTATTCACTATTTAACGTTTCAAATTATACATAATTGAAAAGTTGTCTAAGCTTGACCTGGTTTGTCGCAATCATTCTCTTATTGTTCTTTAAAATATTACAAATTGTATACTTGTATATGTAAGTTTTGGTGAGATTAATAGGAAAATAAATGAGTTGGAACATTATCATTATCATCATCATCATTGTCGTCATCATCAATTTACATTTTTGTGAAATGTTTCGCAGAGTATTCTTGTGATTTGTATTGAATATGTTGCACTTCATATAATCCTTTACATATTGACTCTTATCTCCCAAATTTGAAATTGTTTGTGTCACAGATTTTGTTACGACAGCTTATAGAAAGTTCGTCCGCTCATGTCACGGGGCGATTAACGGCGACTCTGAGACAGGGGGGAAATGTATGCAGCCTTGGTAAAGAAATTTGGCAGGGCGGGGTTGGGGGAAACCATATTTCCAAAATTCATCATAAAGGTCCTTTTATTTCTTCCGCCAACAACTAGGATTTATGGAAAAGAAAAATATATCTGCATTTTGCTTAATCTATTATTTTCAGCTGATCTTGTATGATAAAGGCAAAATAAAAGCGTAAAACATTTTTGGCGACAAACAAGTTCTTTATTACCTGTTCCAGTTCCGACAGCCTTTGTTACAGTAATGAATGGATCCCGTCCTTGCATGTAAGGATGGTGCAGGGCTTTTACAATTAAATCATAATCGCTTAAAACAATCATGACTTGGCCACCTAGTCGGAATGAAAATATCTTGCCGTAAGTTTCCGCCCACTTGTGTACCATATCCGACATGTTTTCAGCGCGAATTACATCCGCAAAATTTCCAATCAACGGTAACCCTGGTGGTCCTGTAGGCAGTTTCTTGTAGTGGGAGGAATACTTCCATTTCAGGAAGACACTAGAAAGTATGAATACAATTGTAATTGTAATAAGAACATCCATGTTGCCAGAAGATATAAATGCATGCAACGGAACTCAACGCTTACATACAAAGTACGAGAATACTAAACAGAAAGTGGTATATTTGCCGTACTTGCAGACTTGATACAGTATACACAAACTGAAAACAATACCGCGGTACGTCTGGATAGCTCTGCCTTTTAGATACTGTTAGACTTCGAAAAAGCCTTTCATTCTGTATATTGTCTTGCTTGTTTTTCTTCGGGTTTAACTATAGCTTTTTGCGTTGGGTTTTTACTCTTTACAGATCTTACACTTGTTTTTAAACAATAGTATATCTTCTGACCTTTTAAAAAGTTCAAGGTGGTAAGACAAGGTTGCCCTCTCAACCCATATGTGTTCGTTGTTTGTGCTGAAGTCTTTGTTATCAAGTTATTGTCCGCGGTCCCTAGTATAACGTCATAAAGATGTTGAAGATATCACTATTGTTCTGTCGTGGCTTCTGAGGACGCGACAGGTCAAGTATTGTAAACCCCATGCTCAAAATTCGTAATCTTTTAATTGAGAATGATTTTTCTGTCGGTGGTTCTTAGTACGCGAAAGGTCTAGTATTGTAAACTACATGCTCAAAATCCGCAATCTTTTAATTGAAAATTTTTTTTAAATTTCATTTAATGAAGAAAATATGAACTTCAAATTTAGTGTTATTTATTGAAGATTGTATTATAATGGTTACGACGCTACAATCAATTTCAGCAATGCTAATTCAGAAATTGATGGCGTTGTTTTTACTCCCAAAATTATGTAAATTGCCAACGCTGAGGATTGCAGACGATAAGTTCCAGTGTCAATCCGATATCTTAATAGCCACGTCCAAACGTGATATGAAGAATGGTATCGTTCAAATTTGTTTACTGTTTAGAAATATAATAGAAAATATTTATTACACCAAAATATTTTTTGAAAGTCACAAAGAGATAGTGAAGAAAAATGATATTATTTTTAATTTGAAATAAACGAGGCTAGTCTAACAGAAAACTTCAACAGCTAAGTTAAGAAATTGTTAACGTGGGTACGTATGCCATTTTCCATCTGCTGAAGTAATTTTGCAACCTAAATCTAAATAGGTTCTGAATCTGAATAGGTTAAGTTGGAAAAATCATTCTAGGGGACATGAACGCCAACCGAGCGTAGCAAAAGTATGGGGAAAAAATCAATTTAGAAGCTTAGCAAGTTTAGCTTTGACACAGTTTAGACTTGGTTCATGTATAATTTGTGGTGATAAAGCATTCCTTTCTTTCAGTGTTTGAGGAAAAAAGGAGTATTCATTAACATTTTATTTTTTTAGCATGAAAATTTAAATCATGGGTATTTTTGTATTGATTCTTGCGTTTGGGATTAGGTTATCATTATCAATGGCGACAAGATTGCTATTGATTTTATGTAGCATTTGTAGACGGGTGTTCCTTCTTCTTGTTCTTAGTAGGGGCCAATCTAATTTATGAAGCATTCTAGTGACATTACATCTGCCATACAGAACCTGGCTGCTCTCCTTTGAATTAATTCAAATTGATCTACATCGCACTGGTGATGGGAGTCCCAGACTGCTGATGCAGACTCAAGTACTGGTCTAAGTAGAGCTTTTTATGCTGTGGTTTTAACATCAGTGGGGCAGTTTGAGAGGTTACGTTTTAATTGGCCAAGTACAGAGTTTGCTTTGTTAGTGATGGTGTGTATATGTTTATCCCATCCGAGTTTATAATTATTTTCAACACCTAGGTATGGGTGAGAGTTGACATGTACTAGCGGCTGGTTGCACAAGGTATAAACTGGTGATTAATAGCATTTTCTAGGAGATATCAAGAGTATTTAGAGGGGTTGAAATTCATGCGTCATTTATTTTGCCGTTGTTCAAGTTCATTTAGATCATCTTGGAGGATATGTTGGCCAGATGGTTTACCAGTTGTTCTATACACAAGACAATCATCAGCATACAGTCTAACCGTGCTGTTTATATTATCATAGATGTCATTCCCATATAAACAGAAAAAAGGAAGAGTAAAGGACCTAAACCAGTACCTTGTGTTACACCAGATAGAACTTGTTTAGAAATTGAGATTTCGCCATCACAGATAAAACGCTCAGTGAATGCGGTTGGTAAGGAAGGATGTTAGCCAGGCCAGTAGAACTCAATCCCCATTGACTTAACGTTATTACCAGTTAAAATTGGCGGCCTCTATGGATCGTATTATGAATATGAAGCTTTATGATTTGGTGTATTTATCATTACACCAAAAGTCCAGGATTCTTCCCCACTCATGCCATATGCGTAAAGTTTGGATAACAGGCATTAGTGTGGGACTTTGTCGAATGCTTTTGAGAAGTCGAGTATAGCCATAGAGATGGTACTGATTTGGTTTATTTGTTTAAAAATATCATTTATTGTTAAGAGAAGTTGTCTTTCAGTTGATCTTTTTGCTTGAAAGCCATGTTAGAGATCAGTTAAGATATTATGTTTATCAAGGAATTTCATCGCATGTGAGTGGATTATATGCTCAACGATTTTACTACACACGCAGGTAAGAGAGACTGATCTATAATTAGCTGGGTCATATTTATCACCTTTTTTTAAACGCTACATATGTTTGCTTC
>JAIGNY010000254.1:25000-37500 GCA_020152595.1 Chiridota heheva
AATTTAAAAAAGTTATATGAACTTAGGCCTATTTTATACACACATTAATTTTTATTACTCCCCGATGACAGATCATTGCTAAAATATCTCCAGACGGGGCTAGAGGTATGCTCTCCCCGTCTGGGGCCATTCCTGCACTAAATAATGAAGTATTAGGTCAGTAGTGGTGTTACCAGGATATCCAACTTAGGGAGGAAACACGCAAAGTTTTTTCTTCTTTTTTTGTAGGAGAGGGGGGTGGGAGCAGAATAATCGACCAAATAGGTGAATGAATTGATGCTTTGTTTATATTACTGCATGAAGTCAGCGGCAGTTGTAGCAGGATTTCTCCGACGGAAGCTAGCCTGCCAATGGCGATCAAAAATGTGATGCACACACGTTTTTATGACACCCACAAACAGATTGTGACGTAATTTTCACGCATGCGCAACGGCATAAAGACGAAAGTAAATGGCATCAGTCCGGCGCACACGAGGAGTAAAGTGGCCGTGGAAATCCAATATGTTGGATTTTTGACTTTCAGATGCGCGTCACTATTTAGTTCCAGAAAATTGCTCGCACACGAGAGTAAATGGCTGACGTCAACTGCCATTTACTGTCTTGTGCGGCGAGCTTAAAATGATCTCCACTTGGATGGGTAGTGAGACAGGGATTTTCTTTTTCTCAGGAGTTTTCACTGATGTCCATAGGCAGTGGGTTTCTAAAGCAGAATTGGTGAGAAGAGGGAAAGAGACAGATATTCCCCAATGAAACAAGCATTGCATAAAAGTACCCCTTGAAAGTATTTTCCCCCTCCAAATCATATGCTAATGAACCTTGTTTACTTTTCATTTTGTTTGTCAGCTCCTCATATCAAATATGCAGGTTGGGCCACCAGTAACACAATTTTTGAAACTTGTGACGTGTACTTGTGACCCAAATGGCCCACCAGAAGTGGAGATGCAGAAAAGTTGAGCTATTTTTTACGTTTGTCAACACTTTTCCATAACCAAATATTAATAAATGGTATTAATCATGGTGAAACAACCATTGCTGCATATATCCTAAAGCCTATATGGCAATTAGCTGAAATGATTATGTAGCCAGATGTCAACATAAAGCACACTGTTTGTGGAAACGCTTCTAGGCCGAACTTCTGTATCATTTTGTTTGAATATGAATTTAGAAAGAAAAGAAAATATGGAGAAAAGTCGGATACCCTCCTTTACACCAGCGGCAGCGGAAAAATCCGGGGGAGCAGGGTAACTCCCCTAATAATTGTGATTTATGTTACTTGCCCCATAAATGTGCCCCCTACGAAAAGAAAGAAGCTAAAACAATCATCACTTTCCAATGATGTTTGCTTCCCCCTTTCTTAAAACAAAAAGACTGCATGCCCGCCGCTGTCACATAGAATGAAATTATTAAACTCAGTATCATAAAATGTATTACATGTAAATATCCAATTTCATACAATAACTGAACTGTACAAGTATTATAGCCCCTGCTTTGCTCTTAAGCATATTTTCAAGAAAAATACGTATTAAATTGGAACTTGACCAGTTGGTAGAAATGGATAAAGCAATGGCATGACGTCAGTGGACAATCGGGGCAATTTCCATCAAAAGCATTTGTGGTTTTGCGTTTGCCCCACCTATATGCCTATATCTGTACATTGTGCGATTTAACTAACTTGAAAGAAATATGGACAGGTAGCAGCACCATAAACTTAAATTGTTTGAAATATATTAAAAACAATGAAAAAACAAAACGACTTTTTTTCTAATGCTACGTGAACAAGAGCACATGAGGTAAGACCAGGTCAACACAAGTTTAGGTAGAAGACACATGTCCTCATGGGTCAATTAATGGTTCACAGCTGCTTATAGGGATGGAAAATGAAAAACAAATCTTCTGCTATGGTGCTGAGAGAAGATGATGATGCACCAGGTCTTGAATAACTGGGCCACTTTGTCTTGAATCTCTCAAACAACACAGTCTGTGAGCCAAGCTTGGACTGCAGATGAAAGTCCTGTCAGTCTAATAGTCTCTTAAAATTTGGTGAGTGCATGACTTGGCATAGACAGACTAGAGCGAGTTCTTCGTCAATTTGAAATAGCTGAAGAAGCATCGCCTTCAGGTCTGAAGGGCACAAGCTTGTGTGCATCTTATGAGGAACAATTGTGCCGGCGAATTGTGGTCTACCAACTGTGGTGTATCGGTTATCATACATGTCTACAGACCACGAGGCCCTGGGTTCAAGCCTGGGTTGGGTAGACACACCAGTGTACCACAACTGGGTAATCAAAGGCCGTGGACATTGACTTGGTTGTCGATGTTATGTCTGTCCGTACGTCGTACCTGTGTTCTCGTCCGGGTCGTATTAAGCGTTTTGTGATAGCATTATTACTATCATAACCGAATACGCAGGTGACGACCCCGTTATTGTAATTGTGTGTTCACTCGTCGTCGTCGTCGGCAACTTGACGTCTATGATGAAGAGTGGGGATGTTCAGATTCAGTCTTGCCTCTTGTTCTGTCACCCCAATGATGTGCAGTGCTTTACTCTGGATAGAGTCGAGTAGTCTGAGAAAGGTTATAGAGGTACCCAGCATGGTGAGGCGTACTCCAAGACACTGCGGACCTAGGCCTTATAGACTGTAGCTCTTTCTTCTTTGATATCAAGTTTGTTTGCAACTTTTCTGAGGCACTTCTAGCTTCTGTCCAGCTCTAGTTGATATGTTGGAAATATTCTTGGCCCAGGTGAGTTTTCTGTCGACTGTGACACCCAAGATCTCCAGCTCATCCTTCTCTGCTAGTTTGGTGTTTCCAAAGAATAGGGCTGATCTAGTATTCTTACTCTTCCTGAAACTAGTTAGGGCCTTGCACCTCGCAGGCTTAAATGTTACTTTCCATTAGTCTGTTCAGTTCCTCATTTTCTCCAGGTCTCTGTTTAGTCTAGCAGTTACAGCATTGGAGTCGTCACATGGTTTGATTTTGCAGAATAAGGCAGAATTATCTTCGTAAAGATAACGTGAGTTGTCACATTCATCACCTAGGTCATCCATGAAGACAGAGAAAAGCTGGGCCTAGTATACTGGTATGGAGCTCTGAGGTATCGAGGCATAAATGGATGTGGTGTACTGACCAGATAAAACCGCTTTAACGGACCGGTTTGAAAGGTAACTCCAAATACAGGTTAGCAACTTGCCAGAAATACCTTTGCCTTTATGGTTTGAGCAAAGACCGCTGTGCCACACCTTGTCGAATGCACCTTTGATGTCCAGAGCAATTAGTCGCACTTCCAGAACATTGGCCCATTTCTGAGAGAGGAAGGTTCGTATGTCAGCTATGCTATGATAAGGTCTGAATCCAAAATGTCTGTCGGATTTAAAGTGGCTCTGTAACAGGAACGTTTGGAGCTGATTATGTACCACTGCTTTCATGCCCTTGCTGACGTTACTAAGAACAAAAATGGGGCGGTACATGAATGAACTTGAGTCCCTCCTGTGTACTGGAATAACTGAGGCGATTTTCCATTAACTTGGGAAAATTCCATGTGAGAAACACAGCTGAAATAGGCGACTGAGTGGTTGTGCTAGTTTAGCGCTATACATTTTCAGGACTCTAGTAGGAATCTCATTAGGGCCTGTAGCTTTGTGAGGTTCCAGATTTCTTAAGAGCCTCATATTAGAACGTATTAGCAGATAAGAACGTATTAACAGAAATTGGGCAATATCTTTTTACCTAACAACGGGACAACCAGAAAATCGTTTGTATTGGCTTAATGCTTTTCGGTCCTTTCCCTAAATATTTTGAATTAGAAAAATTGGCTATAGTGAAGAAGAAATCATATATTATCATAACTTTGACCCGGATTTAGCAGTAGAATTCAATTTGAGAATGTTCAATATTTTAGATTTGGGAAAGAACTCTAAAGGATTACCTGAAAGAGATTTAGCTGTACCCATCCATATGCCTTTAAACACCCAAAATACATTTTTGTTTTCCAAAACGTGTATTGTAATTTGCCTTTTTTGTAATGACATGCAGAACTAAATACAATGTACTATACCATGGCGTGCGACGTGAGGTTGTAGGAAACAAACTTGACCATTATCTGCCAGAAAATACTGAAAGGTGCATAAAACATATCAATCTTACAACATTTTAAATTGTTAATTTTCTTTCTTTACTTTGTTAGAAGTAAAACATGACCAAACGCTTACTTCACTAGAATTAAAAACAGCCTCACCAATAACAAGGCCATCGCCACTAACTGACACCTCTGACGATTCGATAGAAAATGCTGCTTCCAACTCCGTCAACAACGAGGGTGCAACCCGCACCGACAGCGCAGAAAATGATATTTCTAGTGTTGTCAACAACGAGGATGGGACTTGCACCTACATTGCACAAACTGCCTTTTCCAGTGTTGTCGAAAACAGAAATACGACTCACACCGACAACACTAAAGATGCCACTTCTATTGCCGTCGACAACGAGGATGCATCCCGCACCGACAGCGAGCAAAATACCGCTTCCATTGCCATCGCAACAAGGACGAAACTCACCGATAATGCACAAAGCGCCGCTTCCAATGCCGTCAACCACGAGTATGCGACTTTCCTCGGCATCACAGATGGAGTGCCGTCAACCACGATAATGCGACTTGCACCAACATCACACAAAATGCCGCTACCAGTGCCGTCGACAACAAAGATGCGACTCAGACAGACAGCACAGGAGATACCGCTTCCATTGCCGTCGACAACAAGGATGCAAATCGCACCGACAGTGCACAATGCGCCGCTTTTAAAGTCGTCAACCACATTGATGCGGCTTTCCTCGGCATCGCAAAAAATGACGAATCTAGTGCCGTCAACCACAAGGATGCACCTTACAATGACAGCGCACAAAATGCCTTTTCCAGTGCCGTCAACCACAACGATGCAACTTGCAATGGCAGCACAGAAAATGCCGCTTCCAGTGCCGTCAACTACGAGGATGCAACTCGTACCAACAGCACAGAACATGCCGCTTCCAATGCCGCCAACCACGAACATGCGACTTTCCCAGAAATTGTAGAAAATGCCGCTTCCAGTGCCGTCAGCAACGAGGATGCAACTCGCATCGACAGCACAGAAAATGCCGCATCCAGTGCTGTCAACCACGAAGATGCATCTTGCACTGACAGGTCAGGAAATGCTGCTTTCAGTGCTATCGACAACAAGAATGCACCTCGCACCGACAGCGTACACAATTCCGCTGCTAGTGCCGTCAACCACGGCGATGCACTTTGCACCAACAGCGCACAACAAGTCACTTTCAGTGACGTTGACAATGAAATTGTGACTTTCCCTGGCATCGCAGAAAATGCTGCTTCCAGTGCCATCGACAACGATGGTGCAGCTCCCACCAACAGCGCAGAAAATGCCGCTGCAAGTATTGTCAACCACGAGGATGCACCTCGTACTGACTGTTCAGAAAATTCCGCTTTCCGTGCCGTCAACAACACAGATGCATCTCGCACTGATAGCTCCAGAAAACGCCACATCAAAATCCGCCAACCGCTTTCAATGCCGTCAGCAACGAGGATGCAGCTCCCACCGACTGATCGACAGCACAAAAAGTGCCGCATCCAGTGCCCTTAACCACGAAGATGCATCTTGAACTGACAGGTCACGAAATGCCGCTTCCAGTGCTGTCGACAATGAGGATGCAACTCGCACCAAAAGCGCACAAAATTGTCGCTGCTAGTGTCGTCATCCACGACGATGCACCTCGTAACAACAGCGCACAACATGTCGCTTTCAGTGCCGTCGACAACAAGGTTGCGACTTTTCCCGGTATCGCAGAAAATGCTGCTTCCACTGAAATCGACAATGAGGGTGCAACTTGCACCAACAGCGCAGAAAATGCCGCTGCAAGTACCGTCCTCTACGAGAATGCACGTCGCACTGACAATTCAGAAAATGCTGCTTTCAGTGCCGTCAACACCGCGGATGTATCTCGCACTGACAGCTCCAGAAAATGCCACATCCAATGCCGTCAAGCACGAGGATGCGATTCATTCTGACAGCGTCACACTCGCCTTCAGCATCGATATAAAACATGATCCAAAGCTTCCACTACAGTTGGCTGCCTTGGTCCAGAAAATGGAAGAGGGACATTATGTCTAAACGAGATCTGGAGCAAAAGATAGCTAAGGCGGAACAACTCGTAAGGTAAGGGACGCATAGAGTATTTAAAGACCAGAACTCCATTCGTATTGTTTCATACGTACTCAACATGAGCGGAAGAAAAATTCACATGACTAACGAAAAAACAATTGTTGAAAGACTAATAACTAGGGGAAATCGAAAGAAAAAAATAATTTTCGTTAACTTTTTAATTGTAGGCTCAAATAGAGGGCAGACGTACCAGAAATCATTACTTTTTTGACCAACTCGGTAAGCAGACTAAACGGCGAGCAGCTGCCAAATATGACTCTCAAAGTGCCTTAGACAACGAGGATGCAATTCGTACCGACAGCGCACAACATGCCGCTTCCAGTGCAGTCAACCACGAGAATGCAACTTGCACCGACATCGCACAACAAGCCGCTTCCAGCGCAGTCAACCACGAGGATGCAGCTCGTACCGACAGCTCACAAAATGCCGCTTCCAATGAAGTCAACCACGATTATTTAGACAGCGTCACACCCGCCATTACCTTCGAAGACAACCCAAACAAGCCGAAGCCAAAGCTCCCATCACGTCGGACGGCAAGGCTCCAGAAACGAATTCGAAAGAGGGTTGATAAGTCCATGGGAGATCTGGAATAGAAGGTTGTTAACACGGAACAACTCCGCAAGGCGAGGAACGCATGGATTATTTGAAGATTATAGTTTCATTGGAATTATTTTATGCTTGTGATATTAAAACTACGGAATAAAATATAGAATGGCACTTTGATGGTAAAGTTAATTTTCCATTAACTTATAAAGAAATGAACTCATTGCTGGTCTGCGTGTGTCGACTTAAAAGACAAAGTGATTACATAATCTTTGATTGATTTGATCCGTCAGTGACAAACAGATGATATCCGTAGATCAAGAACATGTCTATTTATGATTCACATGACACGACACTCGTAGATTTTACAAATGTTTAGCAACGTAGTGTGTGTTAACATATCTTGAAGGTACTTAAAATGGGAATTCTATTATTCACAAAATTTACATGAGTATATTTAACCCAAACCTAGCTTTCTGTCGAATGTTCTTAGGAATAACCAGCTGGTTATAGACATGAATAGATGGAGAGATGTAGTGCATTAAAATCTTTTTTTTTTTTTTTTTTCATTTTGAGGCTTAAAGGGAGGGCCGAGTGAAGCGGCGAGCTGTCAAAGATGATTCCGGATCATTTCTTTGCAGAGCGCCGGGGTGGGGATTTCTTTAATTTAACTATTCAATTGATATTCAAATTGTAATTAATCAATTTACATTAGAACCACTTTGTAATTATTCTTACAAAGTGTAAAATGATCTAAAACGTTTTCGTGACATGCTTATGTGGACACTTGTTGAAATCGTGAAACTAATTTTCACGAAATATCCCTAATGTAACCCTAAAATTAACGCAGATCATCATTTTAACATTTTTTCTGTTGTATCAAATTCAGCCTTAAGACGACAGTACAGAAGAAGGATTATTCTTCTAAACTGATTTCTTGTTAATTCCGTTTGGATATCACCTTAGAACATTAGACCTCTATGAAGAACAACACGTCATTCATCGATATGATGTGTGCTTCAAATACAACTTCACCATTCGTTTAACATAAATGCTCTAACGTCGATGAGCATGCACAAATCTTCAAAAGGGTAGAATGTAGCGTTGGAAATTTGGCTGGTAGTAGTTTTAATAACAAAAATAGCGGTACGTGTGTAATTTAAAGGGGTTGAATTTTTTGTTTTAGACTCAGTGGTCAATCGACAAATATCGTGGTGTTCCTTTGAAAGGTGTAGTTTGACCATTGCACGATCATAGCCCGCCTCTAGACTGGACATCGGCATTAACAGATTAAAGGGACGTTATAGGGTTCTTCATTAGCCTGAGAGGTAAACTTTAAACGAGATTTATGAACACGATTTGGTGACTTGTTCAGCTGTTCAATATGACGTTTTCGAGCAAAAACTTCAACAAGCTCTTGTTTCAGCAACAGCAGGTCAACCAGGAATGAAAACGTGACACCCCTCCCCCTCATCCCCTCTCCCTCTCCCTCTTCCCATCTATTCAAACACAATATTGGAGGTTTTGAGTAGCAAGCAAGATTTGAGGCACCGTTATGTGGTCATCTTGGTCACTTTTACTCACCAGGTTTTGACATGATTTGACTGAAACGCTACTTTTGTAAGACTAAACCTAATGATCACACGATATCGCAGATAGTCAAAAGTAAGTACAGGCATAAAATCCTTGATACTTCAAATATGACCCATTTTAAATTGGACTCACAATGGAACATCGCGGTCCTCGCAGTTCGCGTGACAGACATTGGGGTGGTATACACAGCAACTTATTAGTGTATGGGGGTTCAGTAACCATATCACTTCAGGGTTTTCAGCTTACTTTTAGTGGCAAGAAATGTTTCTTTTTCGGTAGTGACTGTCACACAATGTGCTCGTGTAGAGTGTAGTTTTGTGGTCAATGTCTGGGCTGCTTGTTTTGTCTTCTTACATTCCCGATTCCCTTTAAACGTATCTCTATCTTCCCCCGCCTCATTGTTTTAAATAACAAACTGTACTTTTCATTATACTCCACTTTACTTTCTCTCCCATTTTCCTATCTCTCCCTTTCTTTTCTCTCCACTTTCCTATCTCTTCCTTTCCTTTCTCTCCCCTTTCCTTACTCTCACCTTTCCTTTCTCTCCCATTTCCTTCTTTTCCTTTGCTTTCACCATCTTTCCCTTTTCGCCCCTTTCTTTTTTCTCTCCCTTCTACATTCTTTCTTTCCCGCCTTTCCTTTTTCTCCGTTTCTTCTTTAACCGCTATTCATATCTTGCTGTTGTACCGCAACCAAGTCCGTCTTAGAGAATGGTTGAAAAGAACTTGTTGCTTAGGAACGATGTGTATAATGGAATTGATGAGTGTTTGCAAGCAGATATATGTTTCTGACATGTGTTGATGATACATAGGTGTTTTGATCTGATTCACTATTAAAGAGCATGTGTATGGTTGTGCCAAGATCAAAAATGAAATTACGAAGTGCATACTCGGTTATTCAAGGATATGGATATATCTCAGATAATTGATGGTGAAATCTTAGTTTCTTGATTCAATTAAATGACATTGCAGCTTTACTAAGAACATTGAGAGCCATTCACGCTGGCTTGTATGTACTACACTTCCCGTACGTGTTCTTCCACTTGGTCAGTCCTCTGTATGAAGGTTTTTGACAAATTGTCCATGCTGAAAGCAATTACGCAATATATCATGATAATAGAAATTTACTTCCTCAAATTCAAAGCAGTGTTTAATTCGATTGAAGACCCTGCATTTTAATTACTCGTTTTTGCAAATTGTTGTAACAAACGTTGCGAAAATTAGCATCTTAATTTCATCACATTTTCGTTTTAAAAAAAGGTATTAATCCAGAAAACAGTCTATCAAATTGAGTAGGGAAATATTCGGTATTTGAAACGTGTTTGTAGTGTTGTTCATTATTGTTGAAATTGTTCCATCCTAAATATCACCTCATGAAAAGAAGATGATCATTGCAGTTTAATATGACGAAACGTGAGAGAAAACCACTTTAATATTTTAGGGTTAATGAGTCATCAATCTTATGATAACTGGTGTTAAAAAGGATTTACTATCCTCCATGCGACAATTCCTTTTACTTTTTTATGTGTCCTTTTCAATGTTTATATGCCTCGCATTTAATGTGACTCATTTTCACCCTTTGGTGTTACAAGCGCTTCTATCAAAATATTAATCCATCACTAGAAGATGGTCACCTAATTATTGGTGTTGCAAGCGCTTCTATCAAAATATCAGTCTATCAGTAGAAGATGGTCACCTATTGGTGTTGCAAGCGTTTCTATCAAAATATCAATCCATCAGTAGAAGATGGTCACCTATTGGTGTTACAAGCGCTTCTATCAAAATATCAATCTATCAGTAGAAGATGGTCACCTATTGGTGTTGCAAGCGCTTCTATCAAAATATCAATCCATCAGTAGAAAATGGTCACCTATTGGTGTTACAAGTGCTTCTATCAAAATATCATCCATCAGTAGAAGATGGTCACCTATTGGTGTTACAAGCGCTTTTATCAAAATATCATCCATCAGTAGAAGATGGTCACTAATTGGTGTTACAAGCGCCTCTATCAAAATATCATCCATCAGTAGAAGATGGTCACCTATTGGTGTTACAAGCACTTTTATCAAAATATTAATCCATCAGTAGAAGATGGTCACCTATTGGTGTTACAAGCGTTTCTATCAAAATATCAATCCATCAGTAGAAAATGGTCACCTATTGGTGTTGCAAGCGTTTCTATCAAAATATCAATCCATCAGTAGAAGATGGTCACCTATTGGTGTTGCAAGCGCTCCTATCAAAATATCAATCCATCAGTAGAAGATGGTCACCTATTGGTGTTGCAAGCGCTTCTATCAAAATATCAATCCATCAGTAGAAGATGGTCACCTATTGGTGTGACAAGTGCTGCTATTAAAATATCAAGCCATCAGTAGAAAATGGTCACCGCTTCTATCAAAATATCATCCATCAGTAGAAGATGGTCACCTATTGGTGTTACAAGTGCTCCTATCAAAATATCATCCATCAGTAAAAGATGGTCACCTATTAATGTTACAAGTGCCTCTATTAAAATATCATTCCATCAGTAGAAGATGGTCACTTTTAATGTTATAGGATCTAGGACCTTCTTCAAGATTTGTGTTTACCATAAACAATCCTCAAATGTGTAATTTGGTGATTAGTGGTTCTTTGTCATACTTCCGTTTCTTTGTTTTGCTCTGTTTTATGTAAATTGAAAATGGTACAAGCGCTTCTATCAAAATATCATCCATCAGTAGAAGATGGTCACCTATTGGTGTTACAAGTGCTGCTATCAAAATATCATCCATCAGTAAAAGATGGTCACCTATTAATGTTACAAGTGCTTCTATTAAAATATCATTCCATCAGTAGAAGATGGTCACTTTTAATGTTATAGGATCTAGGACCTTCTTCAAGATTTGTGTTTACCATAAACAATCCTCAAATGTGTAATTTGGTGATTAGTGGTTCTTTGTCATACTTCCGTTTCTTTGTTTTGCTCTGTTTTATGTAAATTTTCTATGTTTATAAGTCAGGTACAGAAATATTGGCTTAAGGTCAGGAAAACAAATTTCTTGAAAAAATGTGCCGATAGCATGTTTACTTGTAATGTCTGAGTGTGTGTGTGTATGGGTGTGTGTGTGTGTGTGTGTGTGTGTGTGACGTTCAGCTCGTAAACGCGATATCTCAAGAATTTTACAGTGTATTCATATCTTAGGTGGTATACATACAGCCCATGATCCGTAGATGTGCCCTACTGTTTTTGTTTTAATGTCTTGCATATTAATGAGTAGGCAGGCTTAATGTAAACATCTTAAAATGCTCATATATTAACAACTGCATATCTGTTTTATTTCATATTTGGCACAGTTATGATGCTAGCTAGTGTGTACATCTTCATTGTATAAAATCGTTAAATTTCATTAATATGCCTAGTAAGCGGGGATTGATATGATTTTGCTGAAAAGAGCTTGTAAATACGATATTTAAAGAACGATAAACTAGATTCAAGTCATATGTGGTTCACAGATAGCTCATGGTCCGTAGATGTGCCTTATTGTTTTGGTGGGGATGTCATGCATATTAGTAGGTGGGGCTTGATGTAAAATTCTTTAAATGCTCATAGATTAACAACTGCATATCTGTTTTATTTCATATTTGGTACAGTTATGATATTTACTAATGTGTACATGTTCATTGTATACAATCGTTGAGTTTCATTAGTATGTATTGTGAGCGGAGCTTATTATGATTTTTTTGAAAATAGCTTGTATTTACGATATTCTAAGAATGATAAACTGGATTCAAGTCATATGTAATACACAGATAGCCCATGGTTTGTGGATGTGCCCTATTGGTGTTGATACCATGCATAATAAAGAGTAGTCGGGGCTTAACGTAACATTCTTAAAGTATGATACACGAGCAACCGTATGTCTGTTTTGCATTATACTTGTTAAGAAAATGTTGTTAATTATTATGCACATGCTAGTGTTGTCAATAGGTATGTTTATTTTATTGATCTGCATCATGCACGGTGGTCGTGACTTATAAATAAATATCCTGGAACAAATGTTTCCTGATATGCAATGACATGGCACTTAATATGAAACTTGTAAATCAATCAGCATATGAAAAAAGCAACGGAACCACAAAACCTTTTGGTTCTGGTTTCACAAAGCATAAG
>JAIGNY010000254.1:47500-94523 GCA_020152595.1 Chiridota heheva
ATGTTTCATTAAACTGCAAGTTGGATTTTTTGCTGACAACATTTTTTTCTTCATTTAATTTTATTAAATAGTTTTGGTTAAAAAAAAAATGTGTGCGAAAACAAATAAATAAAACATCAAGAAATGTTTACATTGTGGATGATATAATTGTACTCTATGAGCATTATTTTAATTTTTTCCTTAAATCTAAAACATTACCCAAGCTAAAATGTTATAGCCCCGATGGCAGTGTTTTGAACTTTGACTGTACTATGGAGAGATCCTCAGACGATTTTTATGGAACGTAAAGTAGTCCAAAATAATTCGATAAAAGTAACTAAAATCACCTTAAAAACAGTTTTTGAAGACATGGATGGGCTTCAAACATTGTTTATAATCATTGTAGGGAAAAGAAAAGATAAAATGGTTTCGTTTTCATAAAGATCTTAAAACTGAGATTTTCCTATACTTTTAATACCACACCTTGAACAGTACAGGAGGGTATACTGTAGGAATTTGTAGTACCCTCGAACGGCCAGCTATTACCAATGGCAGCATATTAACATGGCTGGCATCAGTCTGACGGTACTACAGTGGAGTACTACTGTAGCTTAACTTTAGGCCCTAGGCTATGCCTAGTTATTATTATTAGTCATATCCCACAATACACTTTTTGACATACTGGTGCCATGTACAGTGGGTTATTACACTTTCCATACATAAAACGGTGAAATTCGTTTCCAAGCTTACTATTTTACCATGTTATGTACCTTTCTTGCTTTTAATTCTCTAATATATTTATAGTTCTTTGAAGTTGTTTTAGTGCTCAAAAAGACAAAATTAGAACAGCCTTATGCTTGTTTTGGCTAAAAAGTTTTTCCCAGTCGGACCTTCAAAGTTTCTGTTGCTTGTATTGTTTATGTTGACGTCATATTACTTCTATAGTTTGGTTGTCGCACAACTGATTGGCTAACAACTCATGCACATTTAAATGCCTCTCCTATTTATTGTCACAACCCACATAAGCCTGCACGATTGTTATCACTGGACATTTGTTTTGTGTCCGTCAGGCCGTAAATCAGATACAAAACTGCTAGATTGTATAGTGTGAAGTGCATGTGGTGTATGGCAAGCAATGATGATGGGAATGATGTGACTTATAACACAATGTACTACAGCTAAGTTAAACATGACTAAATAACAACTATATCAGTTTAAAGCTTCTTTTTTTTGCTGATGAACAATAAAAAGACACAACAAAGGGAAGGCAATGAGGGAGGGATGCCTCAGCTGCAACTGACTATAAAAGAACAAGTCTAGTTTTTCTTTCCAGATTGGGGTTATTTTTAAAATGTAAATTTATTCTTATCGATCTACAACAAAAAGATACACAAGCTGTACTTACCTTTACTTTTGCGTATTTATTTAAATCTGCTTTCTCTTTTGCATGATACATGTATTAACTATGAATCTGTTTTTACCCATGATGGTTACTTTTCAGATTTCAGCAAGAAACATTAAACTGAAGAAATTGCTTAGCAATAAGTTATGAAGTATGTTGGAAGATTTGAGCATTTTGATTCCCCCTCCCACCTTTTTAAAAAAATCCCCTTAAGAATTACACAAGGAGGAAATTGCTCCTCCCCACCCTCCCTTATTTTTATTTTTATTTTGTATCCTTAGTGTAAACACTGGAGCATGGAACTCTGGGATTGCATGTATTTCAGTGGGCTAATTAGCTTCTCGGGATACCCATAAAACTGTATGGCTTTCCACACTATTTGCAGAATCTGCACACAGAATAAGTTGTGTAATATATGTTAATTATTGAATTTCCTGCAGCTTTGATTTCTTGTGGTCATGAAGCATTTCCATCTTTAGCTTCCTAGTAACATACTGTACCCCTCTCAAGATTCATGGCTCTGTGTCTTTGGGGTTATTTGGTGATTAAGTTGTAAAGTAATTCTTGGTTTGTGGGGTTTTGCTGGTTGTATATATAATTCATAGTGATTTTCCTTCCATCTCTCCTTTACTTGGTCTATCTTTGTCAGTATTTCCCCATCTTTGCTTTTCACTGTCTGCGTTCTTACTACTCTCTTTCCAGTTATCTTTTTAATGGTTTGGTATACCTATTTTGACTATGTTGATTGTGTCTAATTTCCACTTCCTTGCAGAGATTGTCTGATCATTTTCTTTGAAGCTTGAATCTTTGATTTAATTTCACAATTCAATTAGTTATATCTTGGTTGAGTGACAGAATGTTTGTCTTCATCTGATTTACTTTGCTTCTTTCATCTGTAAGGCTGAATATCTTGTGTGTTATCCAGGGTCTCCAGGTTTGTCTTGTCTGATTCCTAATACTTCTTTGTTTTTTGAGAGTACAGTACTGTACTGTAATTTTTACTTTTATGCTCATACAGAGGACAATTTTACTGTTTTGGGTTGGAATAGATTCAATTATGTTCCATAAACAGGGATGGGGAATTTTGCAAGAAAGATGAAAAATTAAGAACATTCTATGTTTTTCCTACATATGCAGCCTACACCAGATGGTTACACTTTCATTTGTGGACTATATTAGATTTGCTAGTTATATTTAAATTCACCTTGCCTTGAATTTCATTGTATTTTTTTCTTCCTTAGATTTGTTTGCATGGCACCCCTTCTTGATGACATTATCAGTAAGTTTCAACAATTGTAGAGGATAGAAGTTTAGTTAGTCAGTTTTTTTTGTTGTTGTGGTCTTATACGTGTGAAGCTTCTTGTCCTTTTTAGCTCAACTATTCAAAGAATAGTAGAGCTATTCTACTACCCCTGGTGTCAGAGTGGGCGTTGGCATCTGGTAAAGTTTTGGTTAAAGTTTTCATGACTTAAGTTATGAATGGTGTACATTCATGTGACTTGGCTAGGGGTAGAGGACATGGGTACTGATCAAATGATCATGATTGGAGAGTTGTGTGTGCATACTAAGTAGCTTATTTGCATAACATTGAACAAATTTGTCAGGTTAAAGTTTTGGTTAAAGTTTATGGTGAAAGTTTTCATAAGTTATAAATGGTGTACATTCTTGTGACTTGACATAGGGATAGAGGACATGGGTACTGTTTAAATGAGCATGATTGGGGGGTTGTGTGTGCATACTAATTAGCTTATTTGTGTAACAATGAAATTATTTGTCAGGTTGAAGTTTGTCAAAGCTCAAGTTTTTGGTTAAAGTTTTTAGTTTTCATAACTTATGGTGTACATTCATGTGACTTGGCATAGAGGTAGAGGACATTGATACTGTTTAAATGAGCATGATTGGGAGGGGGGTTGTGTGTGCATACTAATTAGCTTTGCATAACAATGCAAATATTTGGCAGTTAAAGTTTTTGGGTAAAATTTTCATAACTTAAGTAATGAATGGTGTACATTCATGTGACTTGGCATAGGGGTACTGTTCAAGTGAACATGATCAGGGGTTGTGTGTGCACACTAATTAGCTTATTTGCATAACAATGAAAATATTTGTATCTATGATATCTCTTAAATTAAAGTGAATGTGGGGATTTTGTTTGCACAAATGATCATATATGTGAAGAGCATTGTCTACACTTAATGTTAAGGTGAAGTGTGCATACTAATTACATGTAGCTTATTTGCATAACAGTGAAAATACATTGTGGAATTGTATATAGGGCAGGGTGCGGTTGGATGTTGGTCAGGATGTGTTGGCATGTTAGACGGTGGATTGGCATGTAGAATAGGGTGGGTTGGCATGTGGAACAGGATGGTTGGCATGTGGAACAGGTTGGGTTAAAGTTTTTGGTTACAATTTTCAAACTTAAGTTATGAATGATGTACTTTTATGTAACTTGGCACAGGTGTAGAGGACATGGGTACTGATAGGGGGGTTGTGTGTGCATTCTATTTAGCTTATTTGCATAACAATGAAAATATTTGTATTTATGTTATCTCTTGAATTAAAGTGGGGATTTTTTTACACAAATGATCATATATGTGAAAAGCATTGTTTATACTTATTGGTAAGGTATAGTGTGCATTTACTGCAATATGTTTGACCTGAAATCAAAAATATAAAGCTTATGACTTAACTAACCTCACATTTCTAATTTTGTTATGACATTGACATTCCTGACTTGACTAACAACACAAATGTTTGTTTTGCCATAAATAAAGAAGCAAATAAAAGTTTCCTCCTTCTAAATAATGTTAAATTAGAGGTTTGGGAAATATAAACAATGTGGGGCAGAAGATGACATGATGATAAAGTAGCCGAAGGAATTAGGATGAGGTCATGTGGGACAGTGTGGAATTGTATGTAGGGCAGGGTGCGGTGGGATGTTGGTCAGGATGTGTTGGCATGTTAGACGGTGGATTGGCATGTAAAACAGGGTGGGTTGGCATGTGGAACAGGATGGGTTGGCATGTGGAACAGGGTGGGTCCACATGTGGGACAGGGAAGAATGGCATGTGATAGGATTTCATCTGGATTTTAGTTGTGATGGCATGTGGGTCATGCAAATGGTGGAATGACATACAGTATCTGGTTTCAGATGTGATTGCATGGAGTATACACGTGGGATGACATTTGGGACAGGTTGGGATGGAATGTGGGACAGTCTGGAATATGCAATATTAACGGTGAGGAGATTTGTATTGTTTTCAATGTCTACATGTAGTTTGTCATACGTTAAGCAATATTGTTTTGCCTGATTTTGCTTTAATGTTATTGTACATTTTTGATGACACACATATTTTATTAAATTTGATGTAGTTCGGGAATGTGTAGGGACTGGGGGGAGGGTACAGGTTGGAAAGGGGGATGATTGGCATTTTTTCATTGACACTGGCATGTTAGGACCTCTCCTTTGTTATTCAATTGATAGAACTAAAAGAGGTGTTGTAGTTATAAAGACTGCTAGGTTTTACATGTTCTCTGAGTTACTGGGTGAGGTAACTTTGAGCTTCTTTTGTCTTAAAATATCTGGGAAAACTAAAAGATATTTTTAAGCTTGTAGTGCAAATGAAAATGTTAGTGCATCTTTCAAAGCTCAAGTAATTTGAAATCATCTGCCCCTACTACCCTATTTCTGTACACTCTTCCCTCTATAAGCCCATTCTCTACACTAACTTTAAATAGTCGAGCATACTGTCCTTCCGACAGTTCTAGTTTGAGAATGTAAGCCGTTTATTCGATTGGTAGTATATTCTATTGGCCATTTATTCTATTTGGCCATTTATTCTATTGGCAGTTTATTCTATTGGCCATTTATTATATTGGCAGTTTATTCTATTGGCCGTTTATTCTATTGACCATTTATTCTATTAGCCGTTTATTCTATTGGCAGTTTAATCTATTGGCCATTTATTCTATTAGCCGTTTATTCTATTGGCAGTTTATTCTGTTAGCCATATATTCTATTGGCAGTTTATTCTATTGGCCATTTATTCTATTAGCCGTTTATTGTATTGGCAGTTTATTCTATTGGCCATTTATTCTATTAGCCGTTTATTCTATTGGCCGTTTATTCTATTAGCCATTTATTCTATTAGCAGTTTATTCTATTGGCAGTTTATTCTATTAGCCGTTTATTCTATTGGCAGTTTATTCTATTGGCCATTTATTCTATTAGCCGTTTATTCTATTGGCAGTTTATTCTATTGGTCATTTATTCTATTAGCTATTTATTCTATTAGCCGTTTATTCTATTGGCAGTTTATACTATTGGTCGTTTATTCTATTCTATCGTTTATTTTATTGGCCATTTATTCTATAAGCCGCTTATTATATGGCAGTTTATTCTATTAGCCATTTATTCTATTGGCTGTTTGTTCTATTGGCGTTTATTCTATTAGCTATTTATTCTATTAGCCGTTTATTCTATTGGCAGTTTATACTATTGGCCGTTTATTCTATTGGCCGTTTATTTTATTGGCCATTTATTCTATAAGCCGCTTATTATATGGCAGTTTATTCTATTAGCCATTTATTCTATTGGCTGTTTATTCTATTGGCAGTTTATTCTATTGGCCATTTATTCTATTGGCCATTTATTCTATTAACCGTTTTATTCTATTGGCCGTTTATTCTATTGGTCATTTATTCTATTAGCCATTTATTCTATTGACCGTTTATTCTATTTGCAGTTTATTCTATTGGCTGTTTATTCTGTTGGCCGTTTATTCTATTGGCAGTTTATTCTATTAGCCGTTTATTCTATTGGCAGTTTATTCTATTGGCCATTTATTCTATTAGCCGTTTATTGTATTGGCAGTTTATTCTATTGGCCATTTATTCTATTAGCCGTTTATTCTATTGGCCGTTTATTCTATTAGCCATTTATTCTATTAGCAGTTTATTCTATTGGCAGTTTATTCTATTAGCCGTTTATTCTATTGGCAGTTTATTCTATTGGCCATTTATTCTATTAGCCGTTTATTCTATTGGCAGTTTATTCTATTGGTCATTTATTCTATTGGCCGTTTGTTCTATTGGCCGTTTATTCTATTAGCTATTTATTCTATTAGCCGTTTATTCTATTGGCAGTTTATACTATTGGCCATTTATTCTATTGGCCGTTTATTTTATTGGCCATTTATTCTATAAGCCGTTTATTATATGGCAGTTTATTCTATTAGCCATTTATTCTATTGGCTGTTTATTCTATTGGCAGTTTATTCTATTGGCCATTTATTCTATTGGCCATTTATTCTATTAACCGTTTATTCTATTGGCCGTTTATTCTATTGGTCATTTATTCTATTAGCCATTTATTCTATTGACCGTTTATTCTATTTGCAGTTTATTCTATTGGCTGTTTATTCTATTGGCCATTTATTCTATTAGCTGTTTATTCTATTGGCCATTTATTCTTTCGGCCGTTTATTCTATTGGCAGTTTATTCTATTTATTCCTAGGGATGTACAGTAGAGATCTGTTGACACCCACAATTGTTTTCATGTGTATTATAAAAAGCCTCGAGAGACTTTAAGTGCAGTTGCAGTAGTGAACTTTGTTGTCCTATTTCTTGTTTGAATAAATGTCCTTTTTTAAGAGGAGGGGGTTGAGTTATAACTATTTGAAGTTTGAAGAATTGTCCAATGTGCACAAAATTGATACATGAAAGAGAAGAGAAGTCAACATCTTCATGTTATTATTTTCTTCTTCTGAGTAGAAGTCTTTGAAGACAATGAGATTATCTCCAGATCTGTACATGTTAATGGGGGTAGGGGTGTGGGGTATGGTTAAGATGCATTAACTTGTTGTGGAAGTCAGCTGCTTTCCAGCAAGCATCATGTGACATGAAATGCAATGAAAAACTGAAAGGTCTATTCAGTCTTATGCCACAAATTTGCTTTTTATGACTTACAAATTGAAGAAAGAAAATTATAATGGCAATTTGGATTAGGTTTTGAGCAGGTGCAGACAAAATATTATAAAATCACCTTATGAATGCCTCATGCCTTTTTGAGGCTCATCAAATGTTGCATTTTATTCAATATCTTAAAAGGTATTTTAGTAATTCTACTTATGGGCACCAGGGTTCTAGCTACGGTGGGTGGCGCTGGGCGGGCCCGCCCAGGACTCACATTCCCGCCCAGCACTCGCCTCTAAGATTCACTCTTCCGCCCTGCACTCAAAAAATCAATTCAGTTAGTTAATTAAGTGTTTAAAGAGATCTCCTATAAAATCACCCATACATGAAGCTCTGTGCATAAACATACGTACATGCACATAGTCCAGGTTCATGTTTTAATCCTTGTGAATCACTGCTGGCAGCTTGCCAAGTCCGTCACTTACCATACAAACAAACTGTAACAAGTAAATATTACACCTCAAGAGCCCAAAGCGTGCTTTTAGACAGGTCCAAATGTAAGTAACCAATCACATTTGTTATAAACCCCATATGCACTTAACATTATAACGAACTGAACGATATTCTTTTGATTTGTGGGGGATTTGATATTGATCAAAGTTGTTGCATAGTTCATAGGAAGATGTGCCGTGACTTTCGCCGAACAATACTGGGACGAAAATAAAAGCGGTAAAAAGTTTGGGCAAGATGAATAACAATGGAAATTGAGAGAAGAGTTTCCGACATATGTTTGTACTTTGGGGGTATAGGGGTGAGGGAGGGGTGGAGGGGAAACTTTTACAGTTAAATATCCATTGTATTTTCTAGTCTCATTGTACATAAAATATTTTGTAAATCCTAGCATTTCGATTAAAAAAAAAAAAAAATTGTTGACAGTTTGTCAATAGAAGTGGACTAAATTTGAAGAGTTTTTCATGGGGGGTCTAGGAGGAGATCACCCTATATTGTCACTGGAGCCCGGCACTTAAACTTGTCTAGCTAGAACCCTGATGGACACATATTATGTATAATTTTCTTGAAGATGTTTCAACCGTTATGATATTATGAGGTAAGTGTGTACATTGTAATTACTCTAGAACATCAGTGGTGTAAAGTATGTACCTAAAATTGATTTCTCACTTTGTTAAAGTTTGGAATGTAATATAACTTAACATTTTTACAATTGCTTTCAAATTTCACTTTTTATTTATCAGCTCAGACAATTTTATTATATGAAAACAATAGATATGATCAAATGTGCAAAAATAATAGTAATGAAGTGATGATATATCTTTGCTAAGAGAATTTTTTTTTTTCTCATGTCATTTCAGTGTGCCTTCCTGATGACAGAATCGATCCTGTTCTTCTCCAAAGAATCCTCTTTGGTCCCCAAGGTGCAGCGTACCACAAAAGTGAGCTACCACTGGATCACCATGGTTCACAGCTATAGCGTGCGCTCTTGCCGGCTTTGCAGTCATAGTTTACAACAAGATGGCTAACAACCAACCTCACTTCACTTCGTGGCATGGGACATGTGGACTCATTGTCATCATCTACTTGTGTATCCAGGCCTCTGCGGGTTCCATGAACCTTTATCCCAAGGTAGCTGCAAAACTGTTAAAACTGAAACCAGCAGACATCAAGCTTTATCATGCCACATCTGGGTTATTCCTCTACAGTATGATATGCGCTACACTGGTCCTTGCGTTGTTCACCAATTGGTTCAAAAAGAATTCAAACGACATGGGTTGGTGGGCATGTATTGCATGTATCGCGTTTATGGCTTTGATGATTATGAAACAGGTCACTAACGAGTATGTACCAAGGGCCTATAGAAGATCATCAAATCAGTATTAATCGTTAAAAACAGTTTTGCCTGAAAATGTGTGGACCTTTTTTTGTTTTTTATTTATTTTTATCATGGCTTATTTTTCGTGCATCTGAGCCAGATAATACTGCTTCTATTTTTTGAAAGAAGTCATCAATCATTGCTTAAACATAAGATGTACAAGAGTGAACTTGGTTTACTCATCATGCTTCTAGCTCAATTAATACTGCTAAACGAGGTAGTTGAATGCTAGTTTTGATGGAACACTAAAAGGGCAAATGCATGTACCAGCTTCCTGAACACACTTCACCTTGCAATTAAATACAGTGTATGTGATGACAGTCTTAGCTCAGGTTTGCCAAGATGTATTTGGGGTGTGTCTCATTGGACAGAGATCAACAAATCACAACCAATAGTCATAACCAGACAACCATAATTTTTGCTGGGTGTGCCCATTGGACAACCAAATTATTGGCACAGTTTGTATTTAACATATACACATACAATTTTCAGGGTAACCTGATTTTATTTTCTGGAAAATAATAAGTACAGAGGTCAATGCCCGTTGGACAAGTTGCCTTTAGGTTGATTTGTTGAACTCTGTAATAGGATGAAAAGTGATGCTGTCATTAATACAGTGCATCCAAAATGTACAACTTAATACAGTTTCACAACACACTTGAAAAGTATGCATAAGTTTAAACTTTTGATTAGCATAACATAGCTTTCAGCCTATAGCAACACCCCACATTTTCTTGTCTGCAAAAGCTGTAATCACCAGCTTTGAAGTAGTATAATGTGTAATTATAACTTACTGTACATATATTTGGGAAGTCATTACTAGTACATATTCAGGTACTTTTGATAATAATATTGAAAACTTATTGTGCACCAGTATCCTATCCATGAACCAGAAAACGAAAATGTTTAGTGGTTTTGATGCATCCTTTCGTTGTTGGTTGATTTTAAAGTTTTACATTAAGCCCCACCCACTCATTAATATTCATGACATCAACACCAAAACCAATAGGGCACATCTTCGGACCATGGGCTATCTGTATACCTCATATGAATCCAATGCACCGTTCTTGAGATATCGTGTTTACAAGCGAGGCGTACAGAACAACTACATACATACATACATACTTACATACATACTTACATACCTGCCTGCCTGCCTGCCTGCATGCATGCATGCATACATACATACATACATACACACATGCATACACCCACCCACACATGCACACACACATACATACACACATACATACACACACACATACATACACACACACGCACTACAAGCAGACCGTATAGTTTCCTGATGCTGATCGCATCAGAACCAAAAATGATACTCATGGCGCAGCATTTGTGTTTTCATCATGTGTTTATATTTTTATGCACATTTGTCCCTGAGGCATATCATACAGTATGTCTCATCTTGACCTACTACCTTCGCCACCAAAGGTGGATAGAGACATACATGATTTCTGACTTGTTTGTTTGTCTGTTTGTGTTTATTTTTTTGTTTGTTAACATATAAGAGGTGCAGTGGTTAAGGAGTCTTGCTCATATTTGAAAGGTACCATGTTAGATTCCGTTATTAAAAGTGCATTGTGTCCTAGAGGAAGACACTTCACTTGCTCCAGTCCACTCAGCTGTAAAATGAGTACCAGCACTGCTAGGGACTCATACAGTGGATGATCAAATCAATTTAGTGTCTGGTATGCAAACAAATCATTATAATATGTTTCTGCCATGAATGGAAAATGATGAAATGTGAATGTTGCCTGAAAAGAACTCAAAACAATAAAACCTTAGCCTGAATTAAAAATTAATGATATGACCTTGCCAGCAATCAGTCAGAAGGTAGATGATTCAGAATAATTTAGGGTGCAAATGGGCAAGGGAGATTTGGAAGAGATGTTTTGGGGTGAAAGCTGGGTGAGCCTAGGATTTCTGAGGTAGATTTGATTGGGGTCGGGGGGATTCATAGAGATATGAAATTTAAGAAATATTTAGCAGGGTGGAATTACCCAGGGTAGTGGAGGTATGCACTCTAGATAATGCTAAAATTTAGGTTTTTTGTGTTGCTATTGTCTTCATAGTGCTTTGTTTCTGCCTTAACTTTGGCAAGTTTGATCCTGTCTTGTGTATTGCCCTAATAACAAGGAATTGCCAAAATGTAGACTTCCAGTTCCTTGTGTTAGTTGTATGAAGTTTCTTGATTTGAAAGTTTGTACTGTATTCAAAGGAAAGTTTCATGAAAATCTTATTTGGTGAAAATCAATAATCGATCTAAAATCTAAAAAAAAATATGGATATAAATTAGCCTCTTTAAATCATAATTCCGTTTTCTAAGTTATGGCTGATTACAGTTGCAGGGTGGGTGCAAAGTTTGCTATATAGGGCCTATGACATGAAGGCAACTGATATATGTGTATTTTTCTGAAATTAAATCTTTGGAAATAATAAAAATGTATTTTACCTGTGGTTGTTGATGGGCTATGGATAAAATAAAGACAGATTGCTGGACACCAGTACTTACTTACTTTAATTATGTAAAAGAATTACTAATATTAATACCACGTTTGCATCTAACGCTTTTCTTTACTCTTAAGCATACTCAATGTGCTTTATACAATGCTCAGTCAAATTCTCCAGCAGCAGCTTGAGATCCGCTCCATGAACTTAATATCTTTGGAATGGATAAGGAGCAAATGAACACTGCGTTTTCATGCATCTCTTCTGAATAGCGTACACTGAGTGAAGGTACTCTGCATCACAAGTTTTCATATTCAAAACTTCAAAAAGTTACAAAACTTGGCGATTTTTAACCAATTTTGATAAATTTCTTTTCCATTTATATAGATATATGTAAAATCATATAAGCTTAATATGTTGTTTCATCTTTTCCATATTCTTGTAAAGGAATCATACATCTTGCCTCAATGGAATGGAACCATTTTTTTAACTCTTTAAAGACCCAAGTCCTAAATTATTGTAGGTCATTAATTTTGAAGTATCTACTGTATTTATTTTGAATATAAGATGGAAAATATTACCAAGAAAGAGCATGTATATAAAGTAAAACTTATTGGAGAAAAGCATGATTTTTTTTATTAATTCATGTGGTATTGGATTGGTGAAAGGATTAATGCTCCTATTATCATGTGAGGGGTTTCTTCTAAAGGATACAGAAGTTGTTTTTGATCAAATGTGTATGTTAAACAGTCATGGATTTACCTTGATGTTGTGCTGTATGCTGCTTTACAAGTTGAAGATTTTATGCTTTATTAAAGTTAACATTTTGATTATGAAAGAAATCTGTATTAGTTCTTGAAAAAGTTACTATTAGGTAATGTTTGTGTTGTATTGTATGTGTCAGTTTTTAATTTTGTTTATAGTTAACTGAAGTTTAATTATGACATGTAATTTCCATGTGAAAAGAGGCAAAAGTGAATTGAATAACATTTGTCTGTGGCAGTACAACGTTCAAATAAATGAATAACAACTTCTTTACATAGCTTTTACTTATAGAAGGTATTTGCATCCTATATACAACAGTAGCGCCGGCAAGGGGAGGGGCGTTTCTTCCTGTCCGAAATGTCAAGAAATTATATTGTTCAAAATGGCTTTTTGACCTTTTTTTATTGTTAGGGGAAGATGGGGGGTTGGTTGGTAGTCTGTGTCACTGTAAGATTATATACTGCTATATTAGATCGTACCATATATTGATTGAGGACATGTTTCTAATCATACAGAAACAACCAATTAACGTTCAAAGAAATACATACGCATTTGCGATGGAATTGCCTCTATGACATCAATCACGAATTCATCACACTGTAAAAAAAACTTTAAAAATCCATATCTCCTAAATATGATATGAAGAGTTTTGTTCCAAATTGTCTCTAAAAGTATGCTTTTTAAATACAATTTTACAAAAAGCTATGGGAATATTCCGTTAAGTGTGCTGAAGCAAAGCAGACCTTTTTTTGTTATTTGTATCTTTGGCAGAAAAATTGCTGATATTTAAAGGGGATTGGTGGAGGATTGATACTTCTGATTTACAGTAATGTGTGCTGAAAAAAAGGTATAAAACAAATTAAGTATAATATGTATATATTATATATATATATATATATATATATATATATATATATATATATATATATATATATATATATATATATATATTTTATAATGTTTTGATTGATTGATATCAAAATACTTTTGACTTGTTTATTAATCATTATAAACCGATAAGTCATGTTGGTTTTGTAGAACTGGTTATTAAATTTATGGGTATATCATGAAACAGTGGCAGATCCAGGGACACTGAAATGTGCCCCCCCTCCCTAAGGGAAATAAAATAATCATTTTTATTTTGTATAAACATTTTACAGGTAAAAACCCAATTCCCTACCCATTCCCCAGCCACCACAAGTGTAAATGGATTCTTGGCTCCATACTCTTCATCAGAGTGCCTGCTGTATACCACCGTCAGAATAATTATAGGTCTGTCACTGCTATCGCATGCTGCCATGAAGGGAATTTTGTCTTCTTGTCATACATTTGCCGAATTAAATTAGTTTCATCTGAAAAGGTTTTAAGTTTCATCAATAAAATTGTACCTGTACATATAAGGTGATTTAAAGTTAATGATACACATTTTGACTTGCGACATGTGTGGAAGCTCTTTGGTATTACTGAATAATTTAAGGCCATCTATTGTGATTAAAATGTGGCGGCGTACAATTTATATTAAAACGTTACTGATTGGCCTGTCAATGCAGACTAAGTGCACACTATACCATTGTGTTTCGACCAATCAAAACACATGATTTGAATTTCATTTACTTTGTACGTTACAGACGATAACTGGCTTTTAACTATTTACATGCACATGCATTTACTATCAATTATTAATGATACATTCTCTAGATGTGACTTTATGTATTCTGTATGATTTTAAAGTAATCAAATGCCATGGATTACTTTTTAAGTTGTAAGTCTTGGTAGCATACACTGGAATTTGAAATAAAGTGATAATTATATTTGTACAATCAGTAAACAAGTAAATGCATTCAAATTTTAATAAATTCAGGTAAGTATATTTCCAAATCTATTAACCAAAAATTGTCTGTTGTTTTGAATTCAAGTTTTACCATAGAAACTTTACTGATCACAAAACGATTCATAGATTTTGCTTTAATAATATTCCTTAATGAAATATTTGGAATTAATGAAATACAGCAAAGCATAACTCTGAACATAAATGGTGAACTTTTTCATGTTATTTCGACGATGAATGAACACACAATTACAATGACGGGGTCGTCACCTGCGTAATCAGTTATGATAGAAACAATGCTATCACAAAACGCGTAATACGACCAGAACGAGAACACAGGTACGACGTACGAACAGACATAATATTGACAACCAAGTCAATGTCCACGGCCTTTGATAACCAGTTGTGGCGCACTGGCGTGCCCAGGCTTGAACCCAGGGCCTCGTGATCTGTAGACATGTTTAATAACCGCCACACCACAGTGCTATTTTTTTCAAAATTATACTTTTTTGTATAGAAAAAGTATGGTAGGTCACATTTTCTTTGTCTTTCTACCATCTTATTGTGCATCTTATGAAATAATTACACAATTAGGGTGTAAACCTAATTGAATTTTAGTCCATGTCTGCAACTAAAAATGACGGTTAAGAAACAGCATTTAGCAAAATAAACAATTAAAAAAAGTTAATTTGTTACACTGTGGGTTGCATTTTCGTTGCCCATCTTGAAAACAAACACACAAGGTGGGGATTAATTTTAAGTTAGCTCAATCAATATGCAGATCCAAGTTTAAAAAGGGGCCTGTCGTAAGCTAACAGATCAAGGGGCAATTCCCAAACCCCTATTCATGTGGTAAAAGTGGTCTAGAAATTTGGGTGAAATCGATGAATGCTAAAAAGTCATCAGCATGATCTGCTGATATAGAGTAAGTTTTCGTATAAAAATGTAGTGAAAATTGAGCAAAAACATAATATGTGCCCTAGATATTGGACCCTTACACTTATATGTCCTATGTTCAAAATAGCGAGATCGAACTTAAAAGTTTTCGCTTAGCCTCCACTTTCGCTAAAATATCTCCCACTCCTTTTCGTAATCTAAAAATCGAAATTGAAAAAAACTTTCCTAACTTCTAGTCTAACATTGAAACCTACAACCTTTCGTTCACTTCGAGCTCTCCTCTGCCCTCAAAAACTCTTGGTCCTCTTCTCAAGGCCCTGACGGCATTCACTATATTCTCCTCAAAAACCTTCCCAGGTCTTCTCTCGACATCTTACTCAAAATTTACAACCACCTGTGGTTCTCCAAAATCTTCCCCAACATTTGGAAAGAGGCCATCATTATCCCCATCCCTAAACACAACAAAGACAAAACCATTCCCAAAACTAACGCTCTCACCTGCCTCTGCAAGATAATAAAACGTAGTATGATCAATTATAGACTTTGCTGGTACCTTGAAAAGAACTCCATCCTCTCCTCAACTCAAAATGACTGCAGGAGTAATCGGAATTGTCTGGACCATGTTCTAAAACTAGACACAAATGTCAGTGAAGCCTTCATCAGCAACCACCCCACCATTTCCATTGACATCGAAAAGGCCTTTGAGATTACCTCAAGAACTACACTCCTCTGGCCTTAGAGGTCTCCTTCCAACCTTCATTCAGAACTTTTCCAATCTCGCTATTTTAGGTGCGTGTTGGAATACCTAATCACAAAGTTATACCCAACACCTGGGTGTCCCTCAAGTAGCATTCTCTCCCCCAGCTCTATTTATCCTGAAAACCAAGAGCATCACCAACCCTCTCTCCCCTAACATAACTACTCTCTTTATGTCGATGATTTTGTTATTTTTTCGTCGACCACGTTCTTCCGGATCCATCAAAATAATCTTCAAAAATGGACAACCTCGCTCACTGGAGTGACACCAACGACTTTAAATTTGTAGAAGGAAAAATAAATAAATACTGTTCACATGCATTTCAACATCAGCAACTCTTTATTCCTTCGTCCCAACCTTTTGATTCAAAAGATTTTATTATTCATATTAACAGATTAAGGAAACTTCTAGATTCCTTGGGATCACTCTCGACTTCAAGCTTTCCTATCTTCAAATTTTCCACACATCAATACCCTCAAAACCAACTGTTACAAAACCTCAATTTTCTCATAGTTTTCTCCCACACCGACGGGAGCTAATCGTCATATCGCTTCCTCCTCAGATCCAAGCTGGACGTCGGCAATTTCAACTACGGCTCTGGCCGTAAATTTTACTCGAGACACATCGAGGTCATTGAAAACACTGTCCTAAGGATCTGCCTAGGTGCCATCCAAACTACCCCCATTAACAGTCTTCACGTAGAGGCCAACGAACTCCCCCTTGGCCTCAGGTGCACCAAGACAGCAAGATGGACCTCTCATTTGCCCTTCGCATCCTCACTGACCCACGGAACTTTCGTTTCCAGTCCATCCGCTCTCCTTCCTTCACCAACCTCTTAAATCTCAAAAACGCATCCTTCCACCTTTTGGGATCCGAATGCAATCCAATCTCCGCAAAGCCAACATCAACATTTTCTCTGTAGCCAACACATCATTCCTCTTACCCCTACCTGGCTTACACCTCCCCACCGAGTCTCTCTAGGCATAGGCGTACAGGGCAATTTCATTTGGGAGGAAGGGGCAGAGCATATTTTATTCGGCAAGAATAATAACTTGCCCAAATTTTGTCTGTCATGATTATGTTAATAAAATCCACGTTTCATAAGTTCCCTAATAACCCATTCTTGAAAATAAAAAGGCCAAATCACATAAGCTGTCCAAATCACATAAGTTGCTCATATCTTTAAGTAAAAATAGAGGAGATTTTTCTTTATCTCAGTACCTACAGGAAAATGTGATTGTGTCATGATCTGACTCTTTTTCATGGATGAAACGGAAAGGAAAGCGGTCGAGAGGGTGGTAAGATCCCCCTTCCAAAACGAATTTCAAAGAAAGTGTCTGACCATGTTTGTTGCTAAAGAAATTTGAAGGACCCATATAGTCTGAAAACGAAACATATCAAATAGCTAAATAGTACTAATTTCTATACGCCAAAATATGTAATGGCCTTATTTTTAGGATTTTTGTTTGAAGAGAATGGGAAATTGGAATGGATACTTTTAGGATAGGTCTACTTTCACTTGTTAGAAATTCAAAATTGATTGGCTAGGGTGATCCCTACCCCCACCCTAATAAAGAATATAGGCAACACGTCCGGTCTATGAACATTTTCATATGGATTACATTGGTTAATTTGCTAGCAGATCAAAAGGACAATTTTGTACGCTTTAACCCGAGTTTAAAATTGTCGATGACTTTCTCCATATTAGGCCTAATTGAAACAACTGCATTGATTGCCTCTCTTTCAATACGAAAGATTGCTAGACTGGCTGACTGGATAGGCGGATCAAGTGTACAGTCAGAGAGGCCAAACAGAAGAAAGTTACAATAGTCAGGTCTGGGTAAAATGCAGGAATATACCAACATAGTTATTTCAATCGGTGAAAACTTCCTTATTCGGCTGATGTTGCGTAGAGCATAAAAAGATGATTTACAAACGAATAGACATGTTGTTTCATATCAATATGCGAATCCAATATAACTCCCCTAGTTTTGACACATGGAGAATGGGCGTGATCTTAGTCTGTCTAATTTGAATAAAAATCAGTGGGCTTGTTAAGGCAGTTCGGGTGAACCCCTGAAAAGAGTCTTTCATGCTAATCCCTGCTTCCACGGTTTGACCATCGCGCAGTTCAGCAACCAGTCGACAGTTCAAACATACGAATCGCACACACATCTCAGCTGCTTACTAACTTCAATTTGGTCTATTTCAAGTATGCATTATGCGATCACCTACTGACTGACCGATCGTAAAGGAATAAACAGTGCAATTTGAGATTAACTACACTAACTGCTTTAGTTTTATTCATGATATGATTAGGCCCTAACGTCTGAACGTTACTCGCCAGTACAGACAATGGGTGAAAAAGAATAACACGAATAACAATATATATTACACACAAGCCTGCAATGCAAACAGTCCAACGTACACTCTACGCACATGATGGCTGTAACTTAGCATTAGTTACGGTCAATAGGCCAACGTTAGAATACGTTCACTGTTCAGACAGAACATCACATACGAAAGTCACAAAGGAACTAATACTTCACTGCAATAAAATGATTTAATTGAACGCGTTCTCCAAGAGGCTACGTAAATAACTACACAACTTACGCGAAGAACAAATTTAATGTAAGAATGCATATGAAATAACCCTTTTAATTTGTAATTTATTGTACACTGACAATCCAGCAATCGCAGTCAAAGAAGAAAAGTCAATGCTTAGTCAACACAACGCAGATGTTAGCACAGTACAGATTATTCGCAACAAACCTAAGCATTTCAAACAAGGTCATGCCATATATTGGCTCTTTTTTCAAATTCGGACTGGTAAACATATCAAAAGGTACTGGATAAAAGGTAGCTAACATGTTTCCCCATAATTCCACGTACCTCTCACACTTCAGCAAACGCCGTCGTAGTTCACAAAATGAATTTACTGGGTCACTCTGTACAAAGTGTATGGGCGAAGGAAATTGCATGACGGGTAATGGCTGCCCCCATGGCCTAAAAAAACCCTCCTTCGAAGGGTTTTATCGAGGACTAAAAGGAGGGGTTCACCCGAACTGTAAGGAGATAAATTGGGAAATAGCATAGAGAACTTCTGTCTTTGAGTCAATAATGAATAAATTGAAATATATAATGTTTCCACAAGCAGGCTTATGGAGAAAAAGCACACACCCTGACATTTCTAAGATGTTGGTTTTCCAAGTTTCAACAAATAAGTTCTTTATTTGAATCTACCGTGACATCCAGGCTACAGTCGCCTGGTTGTTCCAAGAATCATTTAAGCAAATTTACTCTGTGCCCCAATTTTTACAAAATTTCATTTCTCAGGGAAATTACTGCCGTCCAAACCTATGCAGTTCACAATCGCTCACAAAATACGATAGCATAACTTAATGCCCAAATGTATTAAACTTCATTGGGGAAAATTCTCTATGTAAAATGTAATCTATTCATAAAGTTATTTTTGGTAAAAAACGTTTGGACAATTTAAGTTATACTTTCTAAATTAAACCACATTCTTTAGCTTTTTTGGAAGTAAAGATTACATTTTTTCGCGTAAACGTTACTTGTCTGCCAATATCAGAATATATTTATTTGTTTGAAAGAATTACAAGTAAATTAATGTTCTGCCCAAATTTACCTGCATTCTTTGTTTTCGGGAAGATTCAGGCGATCTTACTTATCCGGCCCCAAACGCGCCCACATAAAAGCATTCAAGAAAAGATGCGGGCAAAGTAACCAATTTTTTTCACATACCATCGTTAAAAGATTTAGGCAAATTAACTGTCTGCCCAAATTTATTCATCTTATTTAGGAAAATATTCGAGCAAACCAACTTGTTACCTTTTCACTGCATTTTGAAAATTGAGGTGAATTAATTTCCCTCATAGTATCCTAATAAATAACTTTTAAATTATTATTCAGTTTTTCCCCGAATATTTTTGATGGGTGGGAGGGGGAGGGTCGGTCTGCCCCTGTCTCTTACGCCACTGTCCACATTGTTCGCCACTGTACACAAAAGTTCTTTATATCCCAGCCTTTTTTCAACTCCAAATACGACACTTCCACGACTACTCCTTCCTCTACACGAACAGTGGCTCCACATGGGAAGGCTCCTCTACAGCCTCAGCCGCCTGTCCCAGCCTCACACTTTCTTCAAGATTGCCAGATAAAACCTTTATCTATTCTGCTGAGGCAAAGGCTATCCTCCTAGCTTTAAATTTCACAGAATTCTCGTTCCGCTCCCGCTCTGTCATTTTCTTACTCCAAATCAGTTCTCACAGGTATCCTTAACATGCTCTGGTCTAATCCACTAATCTTTATAAACAAAATTTACTCTTCTCTTCCTCTAGGAAGAAAACTATCTTCTTTAGATTCCTAGTACGTCAGTATCCCTGGGAACGAAAGGGCCCACAGGGCAGCCAACAAGCCCTATTGAACTATATTTCCTCAATCCTATTCCGCACTCCGACTTTCCCCTCATTATTTCCAGCCATCCTCAGAAAAACTTGGCAAGAACGGTATCTTCAGAATAGCAACAAACTCCAGACTCAATCGAAAAGCCCCCTCCTCTTCCTCCTTACATAGAGGCAATCGTATGGAAGACTCGAGTTGTCGTTACCCGCATACTTTTTGGTCACTTCTTTCTCACCCAATCCTACCTCCTGTCAGGCTCTCCCAAACCTTTCTGCCTTACTTGCAATACTGAGCTTTCGATCAATTTTATCCTCTTAGCCTATCCTTTATACTGCAACTTCATATCTACCCTCCCCCCTCTATCTCAGATCTGCTTAAGAATAATCCCTTCTGCAACATCATAACCTTCCTCCACAATAGCAACTGGTTTCACCTGATCTAACCCTCATCCACTCTCCCTTTTTATCTTATTTTTATACTTTTATTTCATTTTATATTTTATTTTTCATCTTTAATTTTCTCTCCTTCACACCTCCTCTCCTTTTTAAACCTTCTCAGTCCCAACTCATGCACCATACTTTTTAACACCCTCTGGCACATTTGACTCTGACTGTCGCAGTGCCGTTAAACATTAGCAATTAAACAATTAAACAATCGTTATACTAGGAACATTGAGCTGTTAAGAATAACTTAAATATGCAGCCAGGCTGGTCTGCCTAACCGCCACTTTTTTCTACTTCCTTTAGATTTGTATGACTTGACAGAATCCCAAATATATCACAAATTCTGCTTTTGTAACGGTGTGTAAAAATTCTTCAAACTGTATCATTGGAATGGTTAAATTTGAAATCATTCCATTGGATGTTATAAAGGAGATATAAAATTTTGTCAGAAATTGCCAAAATATTTTTCCACTTAAGGAAATGGTATATATGTTTTATGTTTTTATGTGACTAATGATATCTAATTATATATGTTGAAATAAGCCAGTTCACTGGCGTTGTTTTATGTGACTCGATATCTACTTATATATGTTGAAATAAGCCAGTTCGCGGTTACGAAAGCGCATGCCCAGAACTGATTGTGGAGTTAAGTTAAGTGGTATTAACAATCAGCGCGGTACGGTCCAATCATATGTAAACCAAAGCTATCTCTGTGCTAATTCTACCACAGGATGGCTTTGTGATATGCCATGTGGGATATAGAGAGGATGTCATGTGGGACATAGGGGTGGATGCCGTTAGGTACATAGGGTAAGATGGCATATGGGACATCTGAGTAGGATTCCATTTGATACATTTTTAGGATGAGATGCCATGTGGGACATAGAGATAGATGTCATGTGGGACATGGAGTGGGATGATAGGTGAGATGTCAAATGGGACATAAGGTGTGGGGTGGATAGTGGGATGTTTTTATAATTGGACTTGTGATATGTGTGTCAATTCGAATCTGTATGCAAGGCGTGACGGTATTTATCCTTTAATATTGTTATATACATGTGGCATACCACTCTATGTCTCTCCTTATTTCACGCATAGTGTTCCTCGCTATGTTCCACATGTCATCCCTCCCTATGTAACAAATGCCGCTCCTTCTTGTGTCTTACATGGCATTCGGTCCTCCTAGATGCTGCATATGACATCCATATCTATGTCTCACATAATATTCTACCCTTTGTTACACATGGCATCCCTCCCTATGTGCTACATGGCATCCCTCCCTATGACCCACATGGCATATCCTTATATCCTACATGGCTTCCATCTATATGTCTCAAATGTCATCAACTCTATGTTCATATATATGTCCCACATGGAATACCTCCCTAATGGTATGTACCACATGGCATCCAAACGTAATTGCCCCACATGGCATAGCACCCAGTTGTCCCACATAACATCCCACACGATGTTCCTAGTCGAAGGAACATCTATTTTGAAACCAAAAATACATACATGTGAGCAAAGAGCTTCTACATACTCTTTGATGTAAGGCACCGAATCCACTCAAATATTAAACGAAAAACATCGGGAAACATAACTGTTATTCAATGCTTTTCAGTGATGCTTATGGCAATACATTCTCAATTGACCTCTTAACCTATATTGCTCAATATATATTATCTTTACTGTAACTGGTTTATTGCCCTCCTTTCTTCTCCAGTCCTGAATATATATTATATTACAAGGTGTTGTCTGTTCTATTCTAATGTCATTAAGAGAGAAATGTCAAGATTGTAAACATTTGCGGAATCAGAAAACTCTTCCTTTAAAGTACATTTTGTATGATGATGACGTTCCAAATCAATTGTAATTTCCTACCAAGCCGAAAATCTCTCCTTGGCACCCCCTTCTTTCCTTTCCCGTCCCGATTTGTTCTGTCGCTATACCTTGTCATGTGAATCAACTGCTGAAAATTTTAATAACACGTATAAGCAGCAACGTATATATAGCTAAAGGGGCATGTGGGAATTTCCTGAGAAATTGTGTGCATGATGGATTTTTCGGTAATCTTTGAGACAGCAATCGGTTTTAGAACTCAGTTGTACATGCAGAACTAGAATGTTATAGAATTTAAGTACTACCATACACCCAATCCTGCTAAAGAGTAAAGCTACGCCAATAGAGTTACAGATTTTCCTAATATAACAAGTGAAACCTACCTACATGCCTACAGCTAAATTTAAGGATGCGCTGGGGAAATCTACCCAAGATAATTTTACCTTCTCAATTGCACGCTTTCTTCCAGCTGTAAAAACAACCTCTTATATATTTGCCTCCGTCTAAAGATACACCTAAATCGCTATTTTCTGTTGAAAAATAACTTTATATTTTCACTTAAAATATGCACACATGTCGGTGCAACGTAACACTTGAATAACATAGTTAAAAGATAAAGAGTTGAAAGATAGCTTGCATACAAAAATATACATCATTTAAAATTTTGCATAATACTGTATAATAATACATGTATAGCCTATTCAATACACGAAACTAATTTCAAGTAAATAGTTAAATAAGACGGGTTGTGTAATATACTGGTTTTTAAATATGTGAATCATATATAACAAACATAAGCTTACATTGAAAAGATACCATCTTTTCAGAGGAGCTAAATTTGAATACATTCGATAACTATATTCAAAGATATGCAAGAGCTCTCGGTTGAAACAAAGGAGTCTGTTTTTCAAAGTCAGTCAAAGGAATTTCCTAATTACAGGTCTTAGCTTTTATACGATAAAGTTACTTAAAGGCCAGTTATCGTCTCTAACGCACGAAGTAATTCGAATTAAATTCGTGTGTTTTGATTGGTCAAAACACAAAGGACGTGCACCTACGTTGATATACCAATTATTGTCGTTTGGGAATAAAATGTACGCCGCCACATTTTAATCACGATAGATGGCCTTTAGGTATTCATACAAATTAATAAGATAATTTGAACACTCGTATTACTTGCACGAAATGTGTTCAAATATTCTTAAGACTAAAATACATGCTCTCACTTTCGGTGGCCAGCAGCTCCTTTAAGAATATTAATTAACTGCATAATGACACAACTGTTTGAATTCTAGAATTACCACATCAGCTATGCTATCAAAAACATTAATTTCCAACAGCCCTCTTATACACTTGATTCCTGTACCAATTCTTTCTAAACAACATAGTTTCTTAGTACTTCTGACGAATAAAAACAACATTTGCAACATTTCCCGAAGGATAACTTTAGCAGGTACAAAAGATAGAACACCGAATGCGAAATTGGCGACCCTATGACCACTACGGCCATTCCTATAAGGGCGGCCTTCAACGGATCCGTTGCCCAATCCAAATTGCTACCATATATATTAGTCTCTCCTTTCTGGTTCAACCCCCCTGTGATGTAATATATATAGGTGAATACAAAATAGCATAGACAATACAGGCTGCAATATATATAGTGCAGAAACCTCGTTGGCACGGCAACCAAGAAATGGTCCATTAGCAACAACAGCAGGCCGACACCATGTACATGAACATTGAATATATTTAGGGTGGTGTCCGACGAGTACTCCAAAAGCCAGAAAAAAATGGTGACTCCCAGCTCACCACAACAAGCAATAGTACGGAGCAACCACTGCAACTGGAGGTACCATGGAGTTGAAACTGATTCACCGTCATCGTCAACGTCACTCCCGCGTACCATTCGACTTCTTGATGACGCGGGCTTCAATTGCAATGCATTACTGTCAGGAACTGCAACTGCCACTGAAACGTTTTCTGTTGGAAGAGTGTAAAAGAAGACAATGTGTTTGATGAGTTGACCTACTGGTTTTGAGTGAAAAAGTATCTGAAAGAACTAATGCGTCAAAAAGTGTGGACCCTGTGTTGGGGTGGTGTGCAAACGCCGACCGTTTATATCCGGACAGATCAAACTTTATTTCCCCAGATATGAACTTTATTGAAGCCAGATCTGGACTTTTTGTAAGGGCCCTTACAAAAAATCAAAATCTGGCCAGATATAAAAATCAGATCTGGCCCAGATCTGAAATTTATATCAAATCTAGATCTGGTCAGATGAAGTATTGGGCAAATTTGATCTGGCCAATCAAAGTTGATCTGGAGTTTCCAGAGCAAGTTTGATCTGGGCTAGATCAAGTTTGATCTGGGCCAGCTATAATATCCAGATCTGGCTAGATCTGGCCATATCAAATTTTATTTTCCTAGATATAAACTTGGTTAAAGCCATGCAGATCTGGATTTTTGTTAGGGCTGCTAATTTGGTGGAAGTATTGGTTGAAGTTGGAAGATGAAGTTTGTGCTCAGAATACGCATTTTTATATTTCCTGATGGGTCAGTGGATTTTGTGTGCACGGTGTGTGGGGAAAAGAAAAGGGGGAAGGAAGCGATGAAATTTCACAAGATTGTGGCAAATTTTACATTTTTATTTCATTGTCTTGTCTAGTCTAGCTGCAGTGACACATATATATATATATATATATATATATATATATATATATATATATATATATATATATATATATATATATATATATATATATATATATATATATATATATATATATATATATATATATATATATATATATATATATATATATATATATATATATATATATATATACATATATATATATATATATATATATATATATCTATGTATATATATATATATATATATATATATATATATATATATATATATATATATATATATATATATATATATATATATATATATAACAAGTTGGAGTGTCATATTTTATATATATATATATATATATATATATATATATATATATATATATATATATAATATATATATATATATATATATATATATATATATATATATGTATATTATATAATGCTTAAATATTATATACGCAATACACATTTTCAAGTCACAAAAGTAAAAAAGTTTTTATTATTGTTTGCTGACACTGGCAGTCTATTTATAACTTTCGTTTTTTCGTAAAAGCTATGATTAAAATTGAAATATAGTCGGCGACAGGTATTATAGTTTGGCTCACTGATTACAATAAGTTTACAGTATAGGGTCAAGCTATGGAAAATTCCAGGCGCGAATGGCAATTGCGCTTGGGAAGACAAGAAAATAACTTGGATAGTTTTCATCACGCAGATTTTATGCTATGTTGCCTGCTTGAACACACCATGGAGATGAGTGCAATAACGCAACTTTAACACAACAAAATCATACGACTGTTTTACGAAATTCTCCCAGTATTCTACCTCTCCCACCCCTTCTCGCCCGTCAACCCATAATCTATCTGAGCCCCTAATTCTATACCTGACCCTCAGTACTTTACCTGCCCAAGAGATTACCACCGCTCCAGCCCAACTGAATGAAATTTCTATTTTTTTACACAAACGTACCTGGTGTAAAACCTTTCTTCATATTTTCAGTGCATGGCAGCGATACGTGGGCAAGAGGAACATTCCCTCGAGAATCCTTAAATTTACCCTACCCATCTGTCTGCAAAAATATCTTTTTAGATTATTTATTTCTGAGCGTAGGCCACCGGCCTTTTCACAACTTAAAATCAAAAACACAAAGCAACAACTATAAGCCTACACAAAAAGCGAGTAATAATGAAAACATATTCTTAGAAATTTTACATAGAAAGTAATAAAGAAGAATATGCAAAGACATAAGTTACGTCAGAGGGCAACTCATGCAGTACAGTGAGTAATGCTTTGTCATTTACTTAAACTGTTAAAGCATTATGTATGAATTCTGCCAGATTTATTGCAGATATTTTATCAATGGGCTGCAAAATAAACTTAAAAAGTATCTGCGATGGAAGACAGTGCAGCCGTGGGAAATACATCTTCCGAACATCTTCATATATGAATGAAACTGATACTCATCCTCAACGCAGTTGAGATCACATATAGTACGCAATCTAAAAGATCTAGAAATATTACAATTTCTACCAGTATTTACATTAATACTTAGTGACATGTCCCACAACGAATATGTGTAATAAATATGGATCTGCAACGTAATTCAAATATGGTTCAAAATTCAGACAATATTTGAAAGTTCTGTAATGATCAGACGATGCATAGTCTGATATTACCCACTTCAGCAATCCATTCTTGAGCATTAATGTCACAGAGCCGTAAAACACCTCTTTGCAAAAAAAACTTGTCATCACCTACACCTTGTTGTATACCCCCTCCTACCCCTCCTCGCCCGTCAGCCCGTAATCTGTCATAACTCCCAAACTCTGTACCTGGTTCCAAATACTCTATCTGGCCCAAAAGGTTATCACCGCCCCAGGCCACCTAAACGAAATTTCTATTTGTATTTACCCAAACGTGCCTGGTGTAAAACCTTTCTTTATATTTTCAGTGCATGGCAGCGCTACGGGGGCAAGAGGAACATTCCATCGAGAATACCTAAATTTACCCTTCCCATCTGTCTCCTTTTACACATTTTGATGTCATAACGTTAAAACTAACCAGAGGGAGAAATCCCACGTGGTTCCGATGCTATAACTTTGGATTAGAAGCATTTCTGTTTTTTAATCGTAGGCCTAGGCCTATATCTGTAAATGTTGTGTTCTTACATCTTACACGTTTAGTTTGTAAATCATACAGTCCGGGAGAAACCCGAAAAACTGGGTATTTTAAAATAAGAAAATTAAAATAAAACATTGCTCATAATCTGTTTTATTAATTTTATCAAAAAGGCGACGATGACTTCAAAAAGCAGCGGCGAAAAGTTTTGAACATCTATTGACCTGTTGACTATCAGTTTTCAAAGTTTCAGGATATCCCGTAGAATTTTGGACATTCCGGTGCGGAAAATGATAAAACCCATACGTTTAGTGTGGGCAAATGTATAGGCTCATGCGATAACGTAATACATCAAAGTACCAGTTTTTCGGCTTGCTCCTGGACTGTCATAATGGAACATGTAATTTGTGTATATTTTGTTTATTAAGTCTTAAGGTTTTTGCCTTAGGCTGTAAGCTACTTAATCACAACGAACAATGAAAAATTGTAATTGGCTCCGCCTGACATTATTAATTATGAAGTTAATAACTCAACATTCTATGTAATTCTGTGTCATCCTTGCTTTTATCAACAGCATCATACCAAGCTTAACTTAAATCTGACATGGGTTTGTGGAAATATGGGCATAAACAGAATTTTAGTTAGTCCTGCTTTCTCATTACTATTTGTGACATCAGCACAAAAAACAATTGAGGTCATCTGCAGACCACACCACACTCATACCAAGTACGACATAAATCCACCGCACGGTTCTTGAGTTATCGTGTTTATAAGCTTTTGTCACAGACACATACACACACCCATACACACGCCAGCATACATACATACATACACATACATACATACGCATGTATATACACATACACATACATACATACATACTCATACATACATACATACTCATACATACATACACATACCTACATACATACATACACATACATACATGCATACACATACATACATGCACACATACATACATACATGCATGTACATACATACATACATTACATACATGCATGCAAATATACATACATACATACACACACATACATACATACATACATACTTACATACGCATGCATACATACACATACATACATACACATACATACATACACATACATACATACGCACACATACATACACACATACATACATACACATACATACATACACATACATGCATACACATACATACATACATATACATGCATACACATACATACATACACATACCAAGTACGCAAGCCGCCGGCAGCCCATCAGCGGATCGCTAGCAACAAAGACGCCGGCCCGCTGGCAGCAAGGTTAGCCTTGCCTAGCGGTCCGCTGGCGACATATGCCGCCGGTGGCCCGTTAAAAGGTATTTGCTAGGAAATGTCTGACTGAATAATCACAATGTGATATTACTGTACTTTAAATGCATGGCTTTAGCAACGCAACTATCGCTCAACATTGCTTAAAGTAATAGTTACCTGCATTATTGGGAAATTTAACAGTTTTGTTTATTATACAAAGTATGAGGTAAAGTTATATTTGTATATTTTGCATATTCATCAAATAAAACATGACATAATCAATAATGCCGCTTTGTACAACAACATATATTTTACTTAGTACATGTACACAAACATTTACAGAGAAAATTCTTATCATATAATTGAGGATATAAATAAGTAAACTATGTATTGAATATCGATTTGTTTTTTTAATATTTAAACTCTGCCCAAATAGGGCAATGAGTACACACCCAGAGCTACTAGACGCTGTGGTTTTGCCGCCAGGATACCACCAGCGGGACGCCGATGGCTTGCGTACTGAGTACATTATGCTATCGCATCGGAACCAAAAATGTTATCGTGACTGTTTTGCTCAAAATTTAATGCTCTTTTATCTGGGTATAAAATCTCTTTATATCAACATACCTTTACACAATATAGTTTCACTAACCTTTATCTCTACGAAATATGTGGAAGTACACGGTCGTTCCGGCTGACCAGAAAAGGTAGAAACTGAGACACACATAGGTCCAATTGGACAAAAAAATGAACCATTTGAATTTTGAATCTGCTGGTGTATCGTAGAGTGGCGGCTCAGACCAATAGAAGAAAATGACAACTTGGTACGTCAGTTGATAGAGAGCTAATATTACGCGGTATGCCACAAACGTCCAGGGCGAAAGAGGCCAGCGACCCTGAAAATAAATAAACAAACGTCGGAAGAAATAAAAAGAAGAATGAAATGGAAATGCAATTTCTAATTAAAAACATGTTATAAAATTAAGGATGTGACGTTATATCGTCGTATATAGTAATACATATTCGCCATTAATCATCACAATTTTGGTGTTTCATAGTCTACCCCTCATTATTTTAGCTGAGAGTCACAAAGAGATTGAATTCTCACGGTAAATGTTAAGTTATATATTGTTTTCAGAGTCAGGCAAATTGGGTTATTGAACAAAGGGAGTTTATTTTTAAGATCGTTGTTAAAAACAAATACACCTGGTCTGATCTCATTTAAACTAGATCTCTGCTTGCTTTAAAGTTGAGCACGCGTATGTTGATTAGCTGGGTGCGTCGTATTCTGATTGGTTGAACCCATTCTCACACATGGGCTTGCAGACAACGCGATGAGTGTATCGCGCACACCTAAATTAGCTTTGCCAGAGAGGGCGTGACGTTATTTGCCCTATGCTACGTATAGGTCGAAGGCCGAGAGACGAAACTCCTATACCTACGGTGTGATACTTTTGGTTTGTCTTCCACCCATGTTGGTTCCAAAAGAGGGCAGCAGATATGTCGGTACATTGAAAATTGGAGTCAATAAAGAAATAGGCAAACTGCGAATTTGACCTACAAAAAAATGAAATTCTTTATTTCCTAAAATTAATCATATTTAGATGAGTTTTAATCATAACTTGTCTTTCTAACCAAGATTAGCGTTCATTTTATGTCTAACAAGAACACAAAAACAACGATTTATTTTTACAGTATATGCAGGACGACAACACTTTAGCGCAGCATTAGATTGTAGACAGGCATGTATCGCGCACTTACTGACTTAGACCTAACTGATAAGTATATTTTAAGAAACTACGCAAACAACTTATCTGATAAGGGATAAATGATCAAAATTATTAGATGTCTTGAACAAATTTAGTAAACCTGAAATAATGTGTTATCTTTATTGTGCCAGTTGTTGTTGAACAGTCTGAAGCTAGCTAACGCCGAACGTACGCCGTTAGTTTAACATTAACTTTCTGACCGACGTTAAACTCTGACAAAATGGGCAATAATTTCATGTTTTATTTAGGAACAAGAAGAAGTTGCTTATCAAACCTTATTTTATTCAGACTAGTAGAGTCAATATACCACGTAACCCCAAAAAAATTGCAAGAAAAGGTTTTTTTGCATTTTTGGTACTATTTGACCTGGAGATTAACATACTAAAAGTTGGCAAAAATCTGACCACCGGAAAGGGTCTAAATATGACGTCATACAAAATAGCTGCCAAAATGTAATAAAATGCTTAATTTCAATGATTTGCATACGGTTTCTGGCATCTTTAAGTATGAAATCAAGTTTAAGGCATAAGTATCTTACATGATTGTTAATTTTTCAATCTGATCAATGTACCTGTGTGACGTTATGCTGTAATAGTGTCATCTATTACGTCATCTATGACGTCCTATGACGTCATTATGTCATGTATTTTTCTTAATATCATGATTCTTTCACTGTGATGCCCTGGATGAGCTGTGGTTTTAATGGCTAACTTTTTGTCATCTATTCGTGTTCATTGCAAAATAGATTTTAACATCATCAACCACTTAATGAATTAATATCGACATATAATGTTTTCTTTATGCAGTTATAGATTAAAAGATATAAATGCACATATTGGTTTGTTTGGTAATTTCTAGTGTTTCAGCTGACCAGCTGGCGTTATCCTTACTATATTACCTTTACAGTCATATGCAGCCTTCATTACCATCATCATCTGATACTGGGTTGAGGGATATATTATCACAAGTGTCTTCTTCACAAGGTCCACAGGCTTGGGTACATTTAAGGCCATGTTTTTGCAGCTACATTTAAGTGTGCGGCAACCTGTCGAGCATTGCAGTGTATCATTTTTAACAAACTTTCAGGAGCAGGGCTTTTGTTCATCATGAGTGGAATCAGTTGACCCCCTTGTACACTCCAGCCCCAGTCTGTAGGATCCATGCCACCGCTCGTACACATCCACACCATAACTTGAAGATATATCCTCCGTGAGTGAAGTTTTGTGGCTGATGTTGTTGGGGGCAGCCTTTCGGGTGCCACAAAAGTCTTTGCTGTGGCCACTTTTTTGCAAGGAAGCTGTAGCGCAATGATGCCAGAGAGTCAGAATGAGTCCCATTAAACAATGAAAGCATTTGTTTGCAGCCGGTGGTTTCTACAGTCTCTGGATTTGCCTTTGGTGTGCGAAAGATCTTGGAACTAGCACCCAAGACAGATTCGCCCTTGATGACCTTTCTGAAGATGGACTTCTTTCCAACCCCCAAAATTGGTGAGGTAGTGTCGCATCCGGAAAACGCATGGGCAAACAACAGATCAGAGCACACTTCTTCCCCTAGTAACAGTTTCAGAACTTTAATGTTATACACATTTGGTTTACCTTCGTCTGATCTAAAGTACAGGTCTTTGCAGTCATTCGTGGTTCCATGAAACAAGAGCAAAACAAAAAGATATGTATCTTCCCCGATGAGACTTGTTGACTTGAAGGATGCCATTGTGATTGCTGCTTTTACGATGTCGACATCAGCATTACCCTCAGCCTGAATAACGTTGCAGCCTTTCTGGCGCAAGTATTTTGTCATCAGGTTAATAAGGGCATGTTTATTCATTGTGTTTGAAAGAAAATCCTCTTTTTTCCAAGAAAATTTGGTTGACTCCACAATGTCGACCTTGTTGGTGACCTGACTTCGGCTTCGTCTTTGGTGGGTGTTGTCTTTTGTGGATGGTCTTCCATTGTACCCATCAAAGACAACAGTGGCATTACCATACAGTTCAGATGTGAAAGATGCATGCGAATCTGCAATTGAAGTGTAAGTGCTCCCCTCGGTCCATTTCAATCAATGTAGGAGGGAACTTTATCGAGGCAAAGGTTACCTGACTGCGATACCACAAGGAACCTCTGAAACAACAGAGCTGGATCAATGGTTCGATCCTCTGTAACTTTGGCAGCTTGAGCTGATGCTAATGTCTTCACTTTAGTATTCTTTTTGTGGGAATATGAGAAGACTGGGTGTCCTTCCATTTGTTTTACTGTGTCTCTGCCTACATTGAAAAGTTCTTCAACATTGACACCCTCATCAGAATTTATCCCTGTGATAATGTTGCGCAAGGCTGCTTCATTGGAAAGTGGAAAATAGTGTTCCAGCTTCGTCGCAAGTTTGTCTAAGTCTCTCATATCCCTGTCCATACGAGAAGCAGATGCCTCCTTCTGCTGTTCACTTGTTGCATATGTCTGACAGTATTCATGCATGGCGTAGTTGTAGGCGGAAGATACAGGGGCAGACATTGTCCAAACGGCCCTCTGATGGTCTGACATGCCACTTTCTTTTGTTAGCCCACTGGTGTTTTTAAGCGACCGCATTAGTGTCTGCTCGATCACCAAGTCAGGACTAAGGCCAGCCCAGTATTTTTTGCTGCGTCGAATAACATGGAATCCATTTTTGAAATTCTGAAATACTGGGGACTTTCCACTTTCAAGATCCCTTATCTTCTGTAAGTAAAGATAAGCAGACTTTAGATAGTTAGGGTGTCCAGCAGTAGCAAATATTGGCAAACAGTCATATATAGCATGGAGATGCATTTGCCATGACCCCGTGCGATCAGCCTTGATAATCTGTGCAACTCCCAACATTTGTTGATAGTTAATCCACAATTTGCTTGTTTTTGAGTCGTTGGATAATTTACACTCTCTTCAAGTGAGAGTATGGGAATTCTTTCCATGCAGTCTGCTTTCAGCAGTGCATCTAAACTTATTTTACCAGTCTCCTTTTGAGTATACAATCTCTCCAGCTCTTTAAGTATATCTTCAGAACTTGGATCGGCTACAATTACCTTGGTCACTATCTGATGCGTGAGACACTGCTTAACAAGAAGATGTTTACGAAATGCACGTTGCACAGCTTTGCCACTCATCATATGTGTTACAGCGTTTTCACCATACACTGTCTCCAGGATTTCCCTTAGTCCACTTCCGTCCATGAGTGTTCCTATGGCCCCCAACAAATTCATGAAAGTATGAAAGCTCCCCAACAACAAAATAACATCTCTGAGTAGACTACCATCTTGAACTTCATGTATAATCTCAAAAGCTTTCCAAAAGAGTGGCTGATCAAAGGTTACAATTGGTGGGACACTGTGCTTGGAAGCAAGAGCACATATATAGTCGAGTGTAGAGAAGATGCATGTCTTATCTCCAGGGTTCATATCAATTATTGGTAGGGACAATACTGATGATTGTCCAGGGTGGAGACAGTCCTTGTGTAGCAGGTGCATCACTCCTTGCCAATTTGGTAGTGTTTGCTTGAAGCGGAAGGACATCTCCCACAATACATCAATCTTATGATCAACAACATTCAAAAGTGGCAGAGACGTGAACTTAATGCTACGAAGAGTGTTCTTTGGGAAGCAGGTAATCCTTGATCTCAATCTTCGTCTGATCAACTATGTTCAAGTCAGACATCTTTCTCCTCGGAATAGTGTGACTGGTTCGTGTGCCTGGTGTTATGGCTGCTACCATCTCCATACCATGAAATGTTCCCTTTCCATCCAGGGTCACTATGTTGTGGTCAACGTTATCCGCGGCAAATAAAAGCATCATATCATGCATATCTTTGTCCTCACCTAAAACATCAGGAGCCACTGAAGAAGCGGCGTTTTCCTCAAACCTTTGCACTTCACTATATGAGGAGCAATAGCCTATGGCAGACAGACTGTCTATCAAAAACCTTGATCGAAAGTAATGGTGCATTTGAACCCGCAGCCCCAGTTGTAACGGAGCTATCACTGCTATCAATTTGGGTCCCATCTTCAGAAATGACTTGAAATTCTTTCAAATCATCAAATGTCTCCCTGCACCATCAAATCTGGACTGGAACACACGTATTAGAAATTAACCATATTCTGACGTCATAGATCACGTCATGACGTCACAGGTCACGTCCTGACGTCACGGATAACGTCGTGACGTTATTGATGATGCCAAGAAAAGTTTCAAAAATTATGTTGGTGCCAAGATATTTAGTTTTCGTGATATTTTGTATTATTAAAATGATTAGAAACTATTAAATTACAGACTTATTCCTAGTTTCTAGCAATTTCTTAAATCGGCGGCCATCTTTTTTATGACGTCATATTTAAACCCTTTCCGGAAATCCGATCGATGCCAACTTTTAATATCTTCTTCTCCAGACCCCATACTTGATCAAACTGCCAAAAAACCTTTTCTTGCAATTTTTTTGGGGTAAGGTCATTTTTTTTCATATTTTGACTCTACTAGACATGCATGTAGCAATTGATTGCTTTCAAAAAGCGTCGCCGGGGTGAATCATAAGACATTATGTTGCCTAGCCAGGCTACAGTAACGTTAGTGTGACTTTGTTCAATTTTTAACTTAGGGCTAACGTTACATTGTGTGAAACCGTTTGCAATTTGGTGGCATTTGGCTTACATATGTACATTACCATGGTATTGACTTGAGAAAGCTTCAAGCCTTCAAATTCTTCATCAATTTGTTAATTAGAATTTGTAGCAACATACTCATTTCAAGCTTATAATATTACTTTTTATTTCTTTGCAATTTGTTCTTTACTTTCCTTGTTTTGTTATTGAGGGATCATCCCCATTTTCCCAAGGCTATGCTTGAAATGCAGCATTACAATTGTGAGCTAGGGTCGGGTGGGCATGAGACCAATAAAGGCCTAGATCTAATTAGTTTTATAATTGGTATGTGCCTATCAACGAAACGCCCATTAAACAAAGTCTAATCAGGCTGACCAACTGGCAGAAATGTGTGTGTAAAACAAAGTAAAAGTAAGATAAATGCCAACTTGTTTAGATAAGTAGTGAAACAGTAGTTCAAATTGGTCACTTATTACTTGTATTTCTATTTGAATAAACTATTACTTTTCAGTCTTATTCACATTTGTCTGTTCAACATCATTTACCAACAATTGCAGGCCCTAAATTGATCAAGTTTAACTTCAAAAATAATCATAACACTTTTTGGAATAGGCCAATATGTTGTATTGCAGCCTACTTTGTTCCAATCCATGGGTATAATTTTTTTCATTCTATGTGTGTTACTTATTAAAGTTGCTTTCAATTTGTTTGCAAAAGTTTCTCAAGCTTCAAATTGGGAAAATGAAAAAAAAAAGCTCCATTTGCAAATTTTGATGCATGGAATTTCTCTTCTCATTGATAGGCAATCTTTAGTTTTGCTTTCATTTGTTTTTGTTTTGGTTTCCAATGAACACATTATATAACAGTGCAATAGTATTACAACTTTTATGTTGTATGATTGTTAAAATTCATTGACTGTACTACAGGGTAAGAAAATTTTTTGCAATGTAAATTAATTTTGTATCAGATAGTAGTGAGCTGAATACCTGTATCTCATTTTGTAGTACAAAATACCCTGCCCCAATATTTTCTGACTCCAGACACATGTATAATGAATTTTCTGGGCAGTGGAATGTACTGTTATCTGGTTATGAGGAAATGAAATGGTAATTTTAGTATACCCTTTTTATACATACAAATTTGTCTGCCTAACCAAAAAAAAAAAAAAAAAACAAACCCCAAAACTAAAAATTCATCATCAAAATTAGCAGACCAGGCTTTTATTTGCAGTAAACAGACATGAAAAATCACACTTTAACATGTCTTTTACTAGGCTTAGCTCAGTTGACTATAAAAGTTCATAGGTGTGTGATGGGCATGGCAAACTACCATTTCATTGGATTGAACCACATAAACTGATAGTAAGACTTAATAACTTTTCCTGACAAAATGAATCCGACTGTAACAATGATCGCATGTGTCATAGAACTAGTAGTGTGTTGCCAGAGCTACTTGCCTTCACCTTATGTTTGGCAAAATAATATTCCCTTCACAAATATCCAAATATGGTTTATTTTAATTCCAGTGTCCATTTGCCAATTTTTGTTTAAATTCAAGCAGTGTACACAACAAATCACCAGGCGAATTACTGAAGTTAGGTTTAAGCAGCTAATTTGAAGCAAGTCATAGCCTAAATTCGTGTTAATGTCAGTCAAGTTCTAACTTGCATGTAGTTTTGCAAGAATGTAGCTATCAGTCATATCCCACAATACACTTTTTGACATAGCTAGTGGCGTTCACGAGGCCGCAGACCAGTAAACAACAGCAATCCTACAATGTCAGCATACAGAAACGTGTTAAAGTGAAACAAATTACAGCCGAACGATAGTAAATAATTCCATAACTAGCAAGAATGTAGCTTTTTTTGTAGGCCTAACGGCTAGTTCTAAAATTGAATAGGTTAAGTTGGTAACTTGAATTCTTCAGCCTTTTTCATACTATCCGATAATCCATAGACTGAACTAGGCTTCAATAAATAGGTCTAGATCCACCTTACTTAATATTACATTGTAAATCTCTAGAACCACAGATGCCTGACTGCGTACGCATTTGGCTAGCCTTTATACTGTTATAAAATAAAATAAAAAGCCTATAGCAATTATCACCGAACGGAGGTGGATAGGGCCGGCCCATCGATAACGTTAAATAGGCCTATGGTGTTGGCCGACCTTCACCAACTAGGCTAGCAGGCTAGGGCCTAGGCGTAATTCTCGAGGTCGGAGTCACGTAACTGTGTACGAGCTGAGTACGAGTTTGCTAAGTTGGAGGAGAAATTTATTATTACAGTCAATGGGATATTTTGAATGAATACTTGTGTCGCCTCAGCCAGTCAACGAAAATTAATGGTACTCATATTTTGTACAGTATTTGTTGAAAAATGACGAAAAAAAAAAAGGTTTATCTCCCATTGACTGCAACAATAAATGACTTTGTTTTCCCCTTTGATTAAACTTTAAGTTTGAGATCGTCAAAAAAGCGATGTTACGTAGCCGTACACCACAGTATTCTCGGATGTCCGACCTCTAGAATGCATAACCGATTCGATAATGTTAGGCAGTAATTCCTTTAAAATGCTTTAAACCTTCAATTTGTCATGTTTAGACGTAAAACAATGAGTAACATACGCATTGGCATCGTACCGTACCGTTATCGCAAAAAGTATATGCACTGCACTGCTATTTATTACCGTTAATCATTGGAGAGAATGAAGAAGATATCAAATCATAGGTGAAAATTACTTTTTCTAGTTTATCAAGAGTTTTTTGTCGAGCGTCAATGCCATGATTTGTAGAGGGAATCTCACCTGTTTGACCCACCACCAGTTAATCTGATATAAACTAGTAACGTCACTTCCACGGCAATAATTGATTGGCTTGTCGGTAAATTTATGTCAATTTTCCACCAATCAGTATCGTTACATTGTATTGTATTTTTATCTCCACGTTAACATGACATATCTGGCCTTAAACTGCCTAATGCAAAACGTTATTCAGATGTCGCACTTTTAAAACAATCAATTCAGATTCCGAGTGAAACATTTTCCTAATTTGAAAAGCAAGTCAGCATTTTCTTCTTATATCATATGCCGGAGAAGTGATTGCCGGCACCCTACTATATACCCAGGCGCGTAGAAGGGTCACCTCACAGAGTAGCAATTGTCAACCTCCCAAATCTCCCGTTTACAAGCGGGAAAATTGTTTACTCGTAAGCTAAGATTCTATCAAACGTTGCTGATTAACGGGGGTATCTCCTGCAAATTTCTTAATTTTTGTAACTTTTCTTCATTTTTGGGCATCTTTTTTAAAATTTTGGGCACTTTTCTTCAATTTTTGGGGAATGTCACCAAATTTTACCAACTTTTCCAATGATTTTACTCAAATTTACCTTAATAATTTCCCAATTTAATTTGGCAATTAAAAATGGCAATATACAGTCAACCGGAAAAGAAAAACCCCTCAGACGAGGAATTTGTCCCAGGCCTCTACGCATATAGCATTTGATCAATGTTAGATCTGCTTGTTTAAACATCTTTATAGATTAATAAAGAGATTGTGATTTTTGGAAAGTACCGATATGATCACAATAATCCCCTTTGTCACTTATCATAATCACCTTTGTCACTTATTATATTCACCTTTGTCACTCATCCTAATCACCTTTGTCACTCATCATAATCACCTCTGTCACTCATCATCATCACCTTTGTCACTCATCATCATCACCTTTGCCACTCATCATCATCATCACCTTTGTCTCTCATCATGGTCATCTTTGTCACTCATAATCATCATCATCTTTGTAAATCATAATCACCCTTGTCACTAATCATAATCACCTTTGTCACTCATCATAATCACCTTTGTTACTCATCATAATCACCTTGGTCACTCTTCATCATCACCTTCGTTACTCATCATAATCACCTTTGTTACTCATCACCATCACCTTCGTTACTCCTCCTCATCGTCATCATCAGCTTTGTCACTCATCATTATCATTATCTTTGTCACTCTTCATCATCATCCTCTTTGTCACCATCGTCACCACCTTTGTCACTCATCATCATCACCACCTTTGTCACTCATCATCATCATCATTATCATCACCTTTGTAAGTTATCATCATCATCACTTTTGTAAGTCATCATCATCATCACTTGTATAAGTCATCATCATCATCACCTTTGTAACTCATCATCATCACCTTTGTTACTCATTATCATCACATTTGTCACTCATCATTAGCACCTGTGTCACTCATTATTATCACCTTTGTCACTCATCATCATCCTCTTTGCCACAACCATCATCATCATCACCTTTGTAGCTCATCACCTTTGTCACTCATCATTATCATCACCTTTGTTACTCCTCCTCATCGTCATCATCAGCTTTGTCACTCATCATTATCATTATCTTTGTCACTCTTCATCATCATCCTCTTTGTCACCATCGTCACCACCTTTGTCACTCATCAAAATCATCACCTTGTCACTCATCATCATCATCACCTTTGTCATTCATCAAAATCATCACCTTGTCACTCATCATCGTCATCATCAGCTTTGTCAATCATCATCACCTTTTCCACTCATCATAACCACTTTTGTAACTCATCATCACCACCTTTGTCAGTCATCATCATCACCTTTGTCACTCATCATCATCACTTGTGTCACTCATCGTCATCACCTTTGTCACTCATCATAAACACCTGCGTCACTCATCATAATCACTTTTTTGCAACTCATCATTATCGCCTCTGTTACTCATCATCATCACCTTTGCCACTCATCATACCCACCATTGCCTCTCATCATCATCACCTTTGTCACTCATCATAACCACCTTTGTTACTCATCATCATCACCTTTGTTACTCGTTATCATCACATTTGTCACTCATCATTATCACCTGTGTCACTCATCATCATCACCTTTGTCACTCATCATTATCATCACCTTTGTCACTCATCATCATTATCACCTTTGTAGCTCATCATCTTCATCACCTTTGTCACTCATCATCATTATCACCTTTGTCACTCATCATCTTCATCACCTTTGTCACTCATCATCATTATCACCTTTGTTACTCCTCCTCATCGTCATCATCAGCTTTGTCACTCATCATCATCATTACCTTTGTCACTCATCATCATGATCATCACCTTTATCACTCATCATCATCATCAACTTTGTCACTCATCATCATCACCTTTGTCACATATCAAAATCATCACCGTGTCACTCATCATCATTATCACCTTTGTCATTCATCAAAATTATCACCTTGTCACTCATCATTATCATCACCTTTGTCACTCATCATCATTATCACCTTTTGGCTCTCATCGTCATCATCATCATCATCATCACTTTTGTCACTCATCATTGTCATCATCACCTTTATCACTCATCATCATCACAATTGTCACTCATCATTATCATCACTTTTGTCACTCGTCATCATCATCACCTTTTGGCTCTCGACATCATCATCATCACCTTTGTCACTCATCATCATCATCACCTTTGTTACTTATCATCATCATCATCTTTGTTACTCATCATCATCATCATCACCTTTTGTCTCTCATCATCATCATCACCTTTGTCACTCATCATTGTCATCATCACCGTTATCACTCATCATTATCACTACTGTCACCCTTCATCATCGTCACCTTTGTCACTCACCATCATCACCTTTGTCACTCATCAAAATCATTCACCTTGTCACTCAGCATCATCATCATCTTTGTCATTCATCAAAATCATCACCTTGTCACTCATCATCATCATCACCTTTGTCACTCTCATCATCATCACCTTTGTCACTCATCATCATCATCACCTTTGTCACCCATCATCACCATCATCATCACCATCATCATCACCATCATTACCACCACCATCATCATCATCACCACCACCACCACCACCATCATCATCATCATCACCACCTTTGTCACTCATCATCATTTTCACCTTTTGTCTCTCATCATCATCATCAATCATCATTGTCTTTGTCACTTATAATCATCATCACCTTTTGTCTCTCATCATTATCATCATCAATCATCATCACCTTTGTCACTAATCAAAATCATTACCGTGTCACTCATCATCGTCATCATCACCTTTATTACTCATCATCATCATCACCTTTGTCACTCTTCATCATCATCACCTTTATCACTCATCATCATCATCACCTTTGTCACTCATCATCATCATCACCTTTGTCACCCATCATCACCATCACCATCATCATCATCATCATCATCACTCATCATCATCACCATCATCATCACCTTCATCATCATCATCATCATCAGCATCACCATCATCACCATCACCACCACCATCACCATCATCATCATCATCAACCTTTGTCACTTATCATCATTATCATCATCATAACCTTTGTCACTCATAATCATTATCACCTTTTTTCTCATCATCATCTTTATCATCAATCATCATCGCCTTTGTCACTCATCATCATTATCACCTTTTGTCTCTCATCATCATCATCAATCGTCATCACCTTTGTCTCTAATCAAAATCATCACCGTGTCACTCATCATCATCATCACCTTTGTCATTCATCAAAATCATCACCTTGTCACTCATCATCATCATCACCTTTGTCACTCATCATCATCGTTTGGCTCTCATCATCATCATGATCATCACCGTTGTTACTCATCATCGTCATCATCACCTTTATCACTCATCATCATCACAACTGTCACTTTTCATCATCATAACCTTTGTTACTCATCATCATAACTTTTGTCACATATCAAAATCATCACCTTGTCACTCATCATCATCACCGTGTTATTAATCAAAATCATCACCTTGTCACTCATCACCATCATCACCTTGTCATACAACAAAATTATCACTTTGTCACTCATCATCATCATCATCATCAAAAAATCATGCCTGATATTGCCCTTGGTGGAAACGTGGTATATAATTAAACCTATGTCTCCGAAAAAAAGCCATCCATGTCCAAAGGCATCCCTCCCTATGTCCGTATGCATCCCTTCCTATGTCCATATGCAGGCACATCCTGCCACGCTCCCTGACTGAGCATACTAAGTAAAAACAATCTTGTCAGTTCATACAACTATAACAACTTTATGTAAATAAACACAATAATAAAGGCTAAAGGCAGAGTTTAAAATCATGCCTGATACAGTCGTTGGTGCACAAATATTTTGAAGAAGTTTAAAGGTTTTAGACTTCCAGTGTTATGAGAGACACGGGTAAATCTCTGAAGATTTCTTGGAAATTATATCATCTTACAGTTATCTTTGAAAAAAATATCAAATATTTTGTAGACATTTTAAGGAAACTAATTTTCAACCTGTCTTAAGGGTCTCTGAAAATCTTTAACATTTAGTAAGGAAATTCCAGCCTTCCATGAGGATATCTGGAGAAACTAACTTTTTCTAAGGAACTCTGAAGAAACTAATATTTTCTGAGGAATTCTCAAAAAAAACCTCTTAATATTTGTAAGGAATTCTCAGGCAAAACTGTGGACGGCCGGACGAACGAAATCGCCATTACATAGGTTCGCATTATGCTTCGCATACTGACCAAAATATTAATGGATTTTAAGGAGTACTGTAGTCGCCCGTCTGTCATCTGAAGTCGCGAATATACATTTTAATATTTCATACATTGTAACGTTACTTTACTTACTTGAGGCAAGACAAATCGGAGAGGACTAACTCCACCAAACCCGAGACCTCTGAAACTAAACTCTTCTTGACACGAAACCATCCTCTGATTCGAAAGTTTGATTTTTCTTGATTTAAAGACTGATTTAATGCAGCTGATTTCATCCGTCAATAAAGCAATGCTATGTTATGTTATGTTTCGCTCAAAATAGCATCGCAGTATATCACAACACTATAGACTCAGCAGCTATTAGGCAAGGCTGAAAAAATTGTAATATTTTTAAACTACATCAAAGTTGATTATTTGTTAATAAGTTTTGCAAATGAGCAAATGATCCGAAATCAATAAACCCTATACAGCTATAGTGAGTTATCACGACTCGTGTCACAAGGAAAAAATTGACTGACGATTAGCAAGTTGCGATGAAGATAAGCAAACTTGGGAGTGCCTAACGTTATCTCCACCCTATTTCATTTATGAAACTTCGGTAAACAGGAGTCTCTTTTAAATAAAATAAAAGGTCTTTCGAATTCTTTGTGACTTTATTGTGCTCGTTTTCATGTTATTGTTGGCTGTGAAGTCATGGATTCAGTCGAATGCCTTTTGAGTGGATAAACGGGGATATTAAGTATGTTTTCTTACGAGTCTTACGCAATAGTCATCCTTGCATATCTGTCTATTGTCAGAAAGTAATTGCGATTGGCAAAAGGTCTTAAGACTACAGTAAACATGAAGACCATGAGCGTGAAAGAGAAATGAGTGGTATAAGTTCCTCAGCATTGTTGCTATAGTATCGCCAGTGCACCACAACTGGTTATCAAAGGCCGTGGACATTGACTTGGTTGTCAATGTTATGTCTGTCCGTACGTCGTACCTGTGTTCTCGTCCGGGTCGTATTAAGCGTTTCGTGATAGCATTGCTACTATCATAACCGAACACGCAGGCGACGACCCCGTCATTGTAATTGTGTATTCAACTCTCTCTCTCTCTTGCTATAGTATACCTACTGTGGTGTAGCGGTTATCATACATGTCTACAGACCACGAGGCCCTGGGTTCAAGCCTGGGTTGGGTAGACACGCCAGTGCACCACAAGTGGTTATCAAAGGCCGTGGACATTGACTTGGTTGTCAATGTTATGTCTGTCCGTACGTCGTACCTGTGTTCTCGTCCGGGTCGTATTAGGCGTTTCGTGATAGCATTGTTTCTTTCATAATCGATTTCGCAGGTGACGACCCTGTCATTGTGTGTTCACTCGTCGTCGATGAGACATATGTTTAGATTTGTTATGAGAAATTAAAATCTGCCCACCACTCCATTACAAATAGTTTTCGATATAAGAGACTCGTTTACATTTGTATAGGTTTCATAGGAATAAAATAAAATATTTTCTCAACTACCCCTGTATACCTTCATACGCCCTGCTAATTCTAGAGTGGATTATATGGTTTGTATCATGATTTTAACCAACTTCTGTTTCTGGGTTTGTTAGAGACATACTAAAGACTTCGAGCTTAATTTTACTGCATATCAGATCCGCCCCTTGAAAACAACACCATTGCTATTTTGCTATTTTCATGATTTCTGCTCCAAATTTCAATTCTAGAATCATATGATATTCAAATATTGAATCATGACAAAATTGTATCCTTTTTGTCAACACCCAGCTGATTATACAATACATGAGCAAGACATTAATTAAATGTCCTTCGATGGTGTTCAAAAGGCCTACGTCAAATTGAACACGCGTCTGTATTTCAGGGATTTCAAGGCAATATTCAATTTTGCGGTTTTAAAAAAGTTGAAACCTTCGCTGTCTAGGCTCTGAAGAAGTCGTTCAGACTTTTCGGTTTTGCAACGTTTTGACTTTTTGGCTTCAAAATTTCGAAATATACTCTGCAAATCCTTGTTTTGAAGTCACCCATCTTTCTTTACGCCTTGTCAGTTATCCATATGTCTTTAAACACATAATCTCATATTTTTTATATTTCTCAAATGCACGTTATATCATATGTTTAGAGTACATAGATTTCCGACAACCCTCGTTTATTAATTGCATCTGGGAACTGAAAACCAATTTATATTTCCATAACGACATGATTCCGTGTTCCATTATCATTCATAGATATCTCTGATTTTCAAATATAGGATTTTAGGCAAGTTTTTATTATAACAAATCCGTCCTTTATATGGTTACAAGGATTTGTTGTCATGTTAAAGATCATTAATGAAACCCCCTCCCCATAACGACGTTGAGCTTCTCCGTGACGTCGAGGTTTCCCCACGATGTCGAGCTTCCACAATCAATTTGATGACATTGAGGTTCCACCACCATTTTTGTTTTAATTAAAAACTCAGTGTATTTTGTTCTCATGGCGTAATACAATATGAGAATAAATAATTCAACTAAAGCAAAGCTATTACAGTTATGTCTAAGTATTGTGCAGATTACATAGCTTAAGAATTACCGGTACGCATAAATGAATATCTACGTTTACTTTTCACATGATTGTCCAAAGAGTGTAGCCTACCATGAAGAATTGCATTACACTTTTGTATACAGTAATTCTTGTATTAAAATGAACACCAAATAAACGGAAGTAAGCAAAATTTGTCTTTTCTTCAATCAAATATTTAAAATCATTCCAAAATTGCGAAGTAACATGGCAGACATAAATGGATGTTGAATAGAATCGCACTCAATATTACAAATGTTACACAGGTCGTTATTTGATATGTTAATCTTCTTCATAAAAGCATTGCAGCTGAGGATACGATTATTTATTCTATATTGTAATTTTGTATCTTGGCAGTAACAAAAGGGCTCAAATTAATACTTTCCCACATATTTGTAGTAATTAGTTACTATCTAACTTCTCATTCCATTCAGAATGGTCTTTTGTGAGAAAACCATAAAAACCTTTACAACCTGTCTTAAAAGAAAAAAATATCTTAAATGGAGTTGAACAATAAGTTTCATACATAAGTTTCTGAAGACAATGGACTGCAAAAAGTGAGCCTGCAACTTTACGAATTAAAAGTATGATACATAATCAATAAGTGCACCATATTCTGCACAGACTGACAGAGATCCTGATTTGTAAAAAAAACAAAAAAAAAAACACTCCATCTTCCTTAATGAAATCATTAACATAACGAAACCAAGATCATATCAATGTTTGTAGAACACAAAGGTGGTTATCAACAAGAAAAAGTTCATTGTATGTACCAAATATTTTTCATCACGAACTCTTGCACTAAATCAAACTGACGGATGTGTGAAGAGGACTTCCGTCCAACTGTTTAAAACATCTCTCGAAACATGTTGGGAATACTTATGGCAAAATCGTTAATGACCGAGATCAAACAAGCTATGTAAATTTCAAAAACGTGTAAGATAGAAAATCAAAACTTCACCAACTAGAATTGCTGTTATTGAAATCATTAAATCTTTGTATCCATCGCAATTTCATCGCTTTGAAATAATTATGGAAAAATTATCTTTACCCCTCCTTTTTGGTAGTTTTGAGTTATTTGTTCCACCACCAATTTAATGACGTCGAGGTTCTACCTCTAATCCAATGACGTCCGAGGTTCCGCCTTCATATTGATAACTAACAGATTTATACATAACATTTCTACTGAATCGGCATAGGAAAAAGCCCCAACTTAAATTAAAATTTAAGTGAGGCAATCCGTAATCCAAACATTTCAAATTCCATTATAATTAAATCAAAGATTTTAGGAATGAGCTAAATACCCTCGTCCAGCTTTAAGTATACTTATATTGCTGGATTTACGGAGCAAAACTGCTCTCTAAAAGAAACCTCATCAGCTTTCAGTGTGTTATGAAGTTGCTATGCATGAAGTGGCGTAAATACTCGCATATATTATTCCCAAACATGACAAAATCAGCGACGTCTTTCAAAAAACAATAGATTTGTTTTAAGAGAATAGAGCATAAACCATCGCGAAAATTCAGAAAACATCCCTTTTCTGGTACAAACCAGAATTAAAAGGTGAACTTGTTCCTAGTTGCTAGTTCTAATTCCAGTTATTGGTTCCTAGTTCCTAATTTGTACCTTGTCAGGCTTAGGACCTGACCTTACGTTGCCTCTTACCCGAACCAGTAAATTACGAATAAGGAACAGAATTTGAACCCTAATTTTATGGTTTTATCTTTACAGGTTACAATGGCGCCAAATAAATTGTTCACGATACCTGTTTGTTTACATGAGTGACAAACATGTGAACCTCATGCATCCTGTTT
>JAIGNY010000255.1:0-57500 GCA_020152595.1 Chiridota heheva
TCTCATTAAAAGAACAAAACAGAACAAAGAAAAAGATATCACAGTAATTTTTGTTTTGTCTGTCACACTTCTGACGAAGGATCCTTGGTCTGATTACTAAAGGTATATTGACAGGAAGATATCATCATACCCAGGAGAAGGTTCTTTTTTAATATCTACTTTTCGTTTTATTATTGCGCCCTCCTACGATTGTTGTTTTTGATGAATATTGCTAAGTGATTGAAATATTTGCCAGTGTAGTAGCCAGCCATCCCTGATAATACCATTGATTTCATTTCAAGATATGGAGAAGGGTGGGGGTGGGGGAGGGGTAAATCGGAGTCATTTGCCAATGTCTCCGTCAAAACACATATGCGCACATGCTTTCAGTATCAATCAGTGTAACGTTGTTGTGTGTGTGTGGGGTTTTTTTTTCTTTCTTCTCTCGCGACATCCATGGTTCCTTTGATCTTTGCATATCAACTGAGACAATAAAAGGGAGCCGTATTACAGCGGACAGGGAACAGGACCGTAGCTGACATGGGGCAGGAGGGATGTGACCCACTTGCAAAGATCTGTCCTCTTTCCGTGAAATCAAGTAAACAAATAAGCAATGGAAAGTAGAGACCATCTTCCAGTGCCTCCTCTTAAAGATTGACTCATGAATAGGCGGTTCGCCATATGGGGAAAAAAGTGTCAAAAGGTGCACTTCGACCCCCATTCCCTCCAAATAATAATAATAATGATACTAATAATAATAATAATAATAATAATAATGATAATAATAATAATAATAATAATAATGATAACAATAATAAGAAGAAGAAGAAGAAGAAGAAGAAGAAGAAGAAGAAGAAGAAGAAGAAGAAGAAGAAAAATAAGAATAATGATAATAATAATAATAATAATAATAATAATAATAATAATAATAATAATAATAATAATAATAATAATAATAATAATAATAATAATAATAATAATAATAATAATAATAATAATAATAATAATAATAATAATAATAATAATAATAATAATAATAATAATAATAATAATGATAATAATAATAATGATAATAATAATAATAATAATAATAATAATAATAATAATAATAATAATAATAATAATAATAATAATAATAATTTTTAATAATAAGATAATGATAATGATAAAAATAATAATAATAATAATGATAATGATAATGATAATAATAATAATAATAATAATAATAATAATAATAATAATAATAATAATAATAATAATAATAATAATAATAATAATAATAATAATAATAATAATAATAATAATAATAATAATAATAATAATAATAATAATAATAATAATAATAATAATAATAACAATATAAATAATAAATAATAATAATAATAATAATAATAATAATAATAACAATACTAATAATAAGAATAATAAGAATAGTAAGAATAATAACAATAATAATAATGATAATAATAATAATAATAATATTAATAATAATAATGATAATAATAATAATAATAATAATAATAATAATAATAATAATAATAATAATAATAATAATAATAATAATAATAATAATAATAATAATAATAATAATAATAATAATAATAATAATAATAATAATAATAATAATAATAATAATAATAATAATGATAATGATAATGATAATGATAATAATAATAATAATAATAATAATAATAATAATAATAATAATAATAATAATAATAATAATAATAATAATAATAATAATAATAATAATAATAATAATAATAATAATAATAATAATAATAATAATAATAATAATAATAATAATAATAATAATAATAATAATAATAATAATAATAATAATAATAATAATAATAATAATAATAATAGTAATAATAATAATAATAATAATAATAATAATAATAATAATAATAATAATAATAATAATAATAATAATAATAATAATAATAATAATAATAATAATAATAATAATAATAATAATAATAATAATAATAATAATAATAATAATAATAATAATAATAATAATAATAATAATAATAATAATAATAATAATAATAATAATAATAATAATAATAATAATAATAATAATAATAATAATAATAATAATAATAATAATAATAATAATAATAAAAATATTATTAATAATAATAATAATAATAATAATACTTTTGGACAAAACATATGTTTTGACATTTCGTACGTGCCCCCACCCCCAACATGTCCCCCGTGACGGCGCTACTGGATATTTCCCCCTCCTCAATTCTGTGGATGAAAATTGCGGCCCACTGTCTATTAGTGATTTTGTTACTACCACCAGTTGTTCTTCAAATATGTAGGTAAGTGTTTAATAGTCGTGAACCTCTAGGGACATGGGTAAATCATGTCCTCACAATATGGTGCCATAGGCCTAGGCTTATTTGTCGAATTGTTATCATCGTATATCACCATCATTTTTACTATGAAAGTCAATAATTTCATGTGGATACCAACTGGCTACAAGTGGCCAGGTGGCGTAGCGTTAGGGGATGTAAAATTTCCTAAGCTACCGAGGACCTAAATCTGTTTTACTTCGAACAACCTGGAAATCAAATTTCCGTCCGAGGACTTAGATACGGGTCTTTGGAAGAATTTGCATGCAAATGCATTTTTAAAACATCAGGAAGGGTGAGGGAGGGGGTGCATAACGTAATTTAAAAAAGGTCGTCGTTTAACATGATGTATGAATCTGTGTGATGGTGGTAACACAAGTGTCTGGTAAAGTCCCCGCAAGCAACTTGAATTTCCGAATGTGTATGTATGTGTGTTGTTATTACTAAGCTACCAAGGAACTAAACCTGTTTAACCATTGATCGATGTCTGTTTTCTTTCATATTTAGTGTAATTATGTTGTTAGCTAGTGTCTACATGTCCATGGTACCAACAAGTTGAATGTCATTAATATGCATAGTGGGCGGGGCTTAACATGATTTTGTTGAAAAGAGTTGTAAACACAGTATCTCAAGAACGATAAATGGGATTCAATTCATATGTATACACACAGATAGCCCATCGTCCGCTGATGTGCACTGTTGTTTTTGTAGGCGATGTCATGATGAGTAGGCGGGGCTTAAAATCATACTCTTAAAATACTCATATTTTAACAACAGCTTGACTGATTTGTTTTAAATTTGTGGCAAATATGTTGTTAGCTCGTGTGTACATGTTCTTGGTACAAATGTGTTGAATTTCATTAATATATATATATATAGTGGGCGGGGCTTAACATGAATATCTTGAAGAGAGCTTGTAAACACAGTATATCTCAGGAGCGATACATGGGATTCAAGTCATATGTGATACACATATTGCTCATGGACTGCAGATGTGCTCTATTGTTTGTCGCAGCGATGCCATGCATATTACTGAGCAGACAAGGCATAAAGTTAAAATCTTAAAATGCTCATATCTTAACAAACCGCATGTCTGTTTTTTTTTTCTTCTAAATAGTTTTGTTGTTAGCAAGTGTCATTGTAATAGGATACAAATTGTAAAATGTAATTAATGGTGAAATTCCATTCTTGTGAAGACTGTGTTATTTGGTTGTTATTGTTATTTTAAGCCCATTGTGCAATAATATTTACAATAGTTCAAACTTAAAATTCATATTGCGCTTCGGAACCTCAAAACCTTTGGTTTTCTGGTGAATAGATTTATCGAAATTGCCAGACATACCAGAAAGGCGGTTTAGTTCACGTGCCCTTTAGGCTGTTAGGTAAGCCGTTGTTGTACGTGGGCGGCGGAACCTCCCCGATCACCACGACCATGGTCGGGGCAAAAAGTTGTCCGACAAAGGTCTGACCAAGGCAAACATTTGTCCGACAATGCCAACGTTCTACAATGTGATATTAGGCCTATTCAGTATTTTACTGTAATGTTATAATGTTTAACTAACGATTTCCGTATCGAGTTCGCGATTAATATTCACGAAAAAAACTATTTCTAAATAGCCTCAGTACGCGGTGTTAAGTTTGCTATAGCCACACACACAATTATTACTGTAAAGTCCTAAAGACATGCGCGCCCTATAGTTTTATTGCTTTAACGCTTTTCTTAGATTCCCAGGATGAATCAAACAATATACTGTGTTTACAAGTGACGTAACACGCGTCAAATGACGCAATCTTTCACAACGAAATTGTAGGTTAGCTTCCCTGGTTGGTAGATCGTCTGATACTTTAGTGAAAATGATAGTAAATGACTGCGATACTTAACAAGAATTTCAAAATAATAAGGCTACCTGAAGTTTAGGAGAATTTATCCGCAAAGCAATATTGTTGCTAACCCAGTCAGAAATCCAAAAATGAAGTCCGTACAAATGCTTAAACCGCAGAGCTTCCGAGGGATTCGCCCTCTGGACCACCACCACCACCAGGTTTTTCTCCTGGACCCCACCAGGGCCCTTGAGTGGGCCCCTGGACCCCAGGCCGTTTGGGTTCACGCTTCGCGTAAACATGATCGGCCGAATAATTTGACCTTCCGCTGCCACTGCTGTAGGTGCCGTCTTAACAGTAATATACGGTTAATACGATCGATGTGAACCGCAAATAAACACTGACTTTTAATATTATCTCGCTTTACTCTGGAATGTCCCGAATTTATGAATGAAAATATTTGCTCGTCTTTTTCGATAACAGGATAATCAACAGTTGTTAAGGTGCATTAACCCCTCTTACTCACTACAAAAAACCCTCCTAAATCTTTCTGACAGCAGAACAGCATGTGCAAAATGAACCCCAACAGGGTCCGCGTCTTTCTGCCAGACACTCCACGACCAATCATTGGCCAACCTCATTACATTCAGTTTTCAGCTTTAGGTCACACCTCCCGCGGTCTCATATTTTTGTTTATAATCACATCATTGGTTCAAGTTTGTATGACCGGGGATAGCTGTAACTAAAACCTGCTGAGTTTGAAGTTTCCATTGAAGCAGCCCACGGATCTGGAATTCATGAGATCACATTTGAAAAAGAAACACAACTTGTCAATGCATGGATGGTTCCGGTCTATTTCATAACTCGGTACATGGGATTACAATAGGCTTACCTTACTGGAATACCAAAATAGAAAAATAAAACTTATATTTTCAGTTACTGGAGTAAATATAACCTCATCGAATTGATAAACATCTGCAATTTTGGAAGTTATTTTCTTTTTGAAAGTTTTGAATACAATTTCAGTAAACGTTCGATTTTCGTGGATTTACAATTTACCGGAACAAATGATTATCAGAAAGTATATCTTTGTTATTTATAGGCATTGTGTGAGTGGAATCAAACCAAAATAGAAATATAACTTTCGGTCAATGTTTAGACCAATTTATTTTCAATGACCCGAAGCAAGATCGCTTATACTTCTACGATGGCGTCGTTCACTTTAATTTGTGTTTTTCTGTTGCCTCTATGCGCACAGTCATTAGAACTGAGTGACATTCAAGCGTCTCATCGGGCAATGCGCGAAGCGATGTCAAAAAGTACTGAAAGCCTCGCACAAAGTACACTAAAAACCCATCGCATTAATTTGCCTAAAAATCCCGACCTAGATGCTCATCTTATATCCAGATGGACAGAAGATTTAGATGGTGTGTATGAAAAGGCGGAATTGGGCGCCGCCACGCTCGTCTGTGGGGATGATTGTTTTTCTTCTGAAGTCAGGAATTTGTCTCTTTCTCAAGCGCAAAGCAGCTTGGCTTATCAGGTTCTCAATGATGATGGCATTGCAGAGTTAATTGACATTGAGATTGATGATCAATTCGTGGATTATGTTAATAAGTGGAATAAGGATGACCGCGAAATGACCGATAGAGCGCCCTCCCGAAAGCGTCGTGAGGTGCTCGAAGACGACACTCGTTTTACCGTCTACGACAAAGAATGGTTAAACCAAATACCCTTTTCAGCAACAGTGAGAGTTGGTACGGTATGTTCGGGGGTACTTATCAGCGAACACCATGTCCTAACTGCAGCAAGCTGTGTCCACGATGGTCGGAGATACATAGAGAGACTGAAGGATATACGGATAGGGGTTCGTCAAAAGCGGGAATTAACTTACGCCGAAGAAAATGGCGACGGTTGGAAAGAAACTTTTCGATGGCATCCAGTGCAGCAAGTTTTCATTCCGGCAGAGTGGAGCCGTACTCGAATCGCAGGAGTAAGGCGGCGGCAACAACCACCCCTACCCCTGGAGAAAAATTACGCCGTTATTGAACTTAAAAGAAAGCTAGACCGTGGATTTTTGAACATAAGCGTTGGATCAGTTGCAAATGTGGCAGAAGGTCAAAGAATCCATTTTTCCTCGTTTGACGATCCCCAGAGTCCAATGTTGAACTACAGATTTTGCCGAGTAAAAGAAGAAACCATGGAGATACTATACCAAGAATGCGACAGTACTGACGAAAGCCAAGGGGCCGGGGTCTACGTTCGACAATGGGATAATGAAGCACGTGACTGGAACAGAAAAGTAGTTGCCATATTTGGAGGTTTTAAAATGTTTTATAATAACGCAGGCGTAAGAGTAGATCGAAATATAGCCGTCAAATTGACCCCTCTAAAATTCGCCCAGATATGCTTTTGGATGACAGGTGACTACGGAAAGTGCAGAGGTTAATTCAGTTTAGTCTTAATTTATACGCAATTTTCATGTCTTTAAACCGGTAAACTACATAATATGCTGCAATTAAGAGCCAACAAATGCTTTAATGTACAAAACCTTTCTTTTTAAAGTGTCGTTTCTATATTTTTACAAGCAAGATGGTCCAGGAATAATGGCGAGATAGGAATGCCAGTTAGACGTTTTGTTCAAGGCGGTCGCTAAATATCTGTAGATATCCGCCCCTCCCAGAGCGAGAGGCGGCGGATACCCAACCCTCGTGGATGCAAACGGGCTGTAATCCAAGAAGTGTGGGAACTGGAGTTGAAGATTCTGGGGCGTTGCCTTTTAATTTTTTTTAAACTATGCACATTATTTTTGAACTCTTATCTGAAAATGAGACATCAGGGTGTGTTGGCGGCCTCTAAAGGAATTACAACCCAGTCTAGTCACAATGTTTTAAACAAGAAGTAGGAAAGAGAAGTTTTCAAGGAAATCTGACTGTTGAAAAATTTGGTATAGTAAGGGGCAATGTTTTGAGTCTCGGTACGTATTTTCATTTGAACGCTCAGTGGCTCAAAACAAATATCATTAAAAGTAAATATTTATATTTATAACAAATATTTGGGGTCATACAATAACGTATCCAGCTACACAGCTGTAGTAGCCATGAGCAAATGTGATTTAGTGTATATGCGAAAACGTGGCCAAATGGGGATTTGGGGCGCCCTCCTACACACACTCAATTAAACATTTCCCCCAGATCATTCAGTCGGCTTGAACTTTGCATTCGCGGAGAAGTCAACAAAATTTTGGCACTAAAATTCAGGGCATAAATGAAGATTTTTGGTCTAAAGCTGCAAAGCATAGGTTTGTTGTGTAAATAAAAAAACTGTTTGGTCAAAAATTAGACTTTCAGAAGATTATTGGTCCATTATTGACCATAATTCAGTGTAGGCCATATACGGAAAGACAGGCCATCATTATGATTTACAAAAGTCCATCGGTTTAGAGGCAAGTTGCAGTCTGTTCCCTTTGATGAGGGAGCTACCATGCTCTGACTGTCCAAATACACTTATCTTGTTAGTCTAAACTTACAAACACTTGTATTGCTAACTAGTTTTTTATTTTTTATTTTGTTTATTTATTTATTTATTTATTGTAATTTTTACTCATACTTTTTACGCTCGGTTGGCGTTCATGTCCTCTTGAAGGATTTTTGCCGACTTAACCGATTCAGATTCAGATACACCACTGACCGCATGTTTCGGTGGGTAATTGTTTAGGGCTGCTTCATACTTCAAGGTGGTCTTGAGTCGTATTTTAAAAACAATATTGAGGCTTTGCAATGCTCCGAAGAATCCTTGTTGACATTGCAGTTCTTACTGTGTTGTATCTACAAGCTTTGACACAACTCTTGGAAAATTCAAGCAATTTCCGTGTAATTAAGTACAATCTTCGACCATTGTTAACCGTGCCCCACCCCTTCCCCCCTAAATGATGAAGTGAAAAGTCCAAAACTTTCGTAAAACGGGCGTTTATGTTTCAAACAAAGTTATTTGAATGCAGAAAACAAACTAAGATTTGCATGAATATATAATTTACCTTAAATTTGATTTAAAACATCAAAATAAACTGTTTCTGATTGAAAATGAGAGTTTGGAAGAATATGTGACTCACCAACTCTTTTTTCAAGAATGAAGGTTTATGCCAGAAATATCAGAATTTCACACATTGGCAATAGTCATATTTTGTGTACATATAACATTAGTAAATTCTCTTCACCTATTCCGGCTCACAATGAGCTCTTGACCTTTTAAGATTTCCTAAACCATGAACCTACTTTATTGCTTCAACTAGTCTCGTTTACTACTTCGCAACCGCAGGAAATTTCTGAAATAAAAAGAAAATTTGTTAAAGGAGCACTAGGCCAAAAGTGTGAGCGTATTTTCCCCTAAAAATCAAATGCTTATCCAGCACGCAACGGTATAGCAAATTTCTGGTTAATATAAATAGTCAAGTAACCTTTGCCCCCACGTCGTCTGTGGGCTATGGAAGCATGAAGTTTATCGACCTTTTGTGAATGATATATCTGTGAAATTCGAAAAAACAAGCACCTTTTTTTGGTCTGCTTTATTTGTTAATTAATCTATTAATTGCCTCAGGATTTTTTTTTCAACGTGGTGTAAAGTAAAACAAAATGTAAAATGTTAGTTTGACATCATGGGTAAAGCTAGCCATTTTAAGTGCTGCGGAATGGGAAGGAATGAACACTAATTTGCGGAAGATTAAACAAAAAAGGAGGATCTAACGACAAATCAAAAGATTATCGTCCGGTCCACATACAAACTGCAAAAGGGTAGCGTCCCATGGGTATCCATCCATGTGTACGTTGGAAGGCAAGGGGAAGGGGGGGGGGGGGAGGAGAGTCGACCGCTCTTAGCTAAACTCAAGGACTCTTACAAAGTATATTCACATATATACCTCAGTAGGATTACAATCAATATTTTATTCAGTGTAAAAATGACTTTATAAATGGTTTAAATCAAACGTACATAGAATGTTTGGCATGTGTTTAGGTTTTTTTCTTCTTTATACTAATGTGTTTTATGTGTAAGATTTGAATATAACTCTTTAATGACACTAAATTGTTTTAACGGTAGAAAAAAGTGATCAATCCACCTTTTGTCTAATTTTGTGTTCATTTTTATGCCACATGGTACATTAAACTATACCAGATGCATATACCCAACTGAAGGGTAATTGGCCACGTAACTGCATTATCCACGGGCAGACGGAAAGGGTTAACTGGTTAATACTTCTGCATTGCACCCGTCCAGGAAAAACGTTCGTTTTAAGAGTCACGTAGTGTTCCTCACATTCAGGGGTTCTAGAAACCAATGATTATCTAAGAGCTAACATTTTTTGTTCTTCAATTAAGAATCATTCATGTTGATCAACAATGCTAATTATTACACAGCATCATTTCCTGGGTAAAACCTATTAAAAATCTGAGTATAAAATAAAATCTGCAATTCAAATTTAAGGAAGATTTCGATCAACTAAACTAGCAATTTAATCTCGAAATCAAGATGGAAATCTATTCTCGTGCCGTTATTTCTTTTGTAGATTTTTAAAACGCATCTAAAACTATTTACATTTTTGTAATTTTTAAAGTCTGGAAATATTTATACAATTACTATTTGAAGTTCACCTACATAGTAAATGTATATTCATAGGACGTGCGTTGCATTATGGGAATATGGCGGCCTTCATTGAATGTAAATTTTTTGACTCTCTGGGTGGTCCTTAAAATTAAGATTTTACTGAACTGCCCAATAGATTCAGTAAAACAAGTAGACATGGGGAAATCGAGGCACAGGTCTCCATTTTCACGAAAAGTGACAAATATACCCACTTTTCAAATTAAAGATTCATCAAAGATTGGGCCAGTACCCAACGGAAAGGGATCGACAAATTTTTAGAGTGTACCGAGCTGTAAACTGGAGTCTTTGAACAAAACGAAAGCTCCGGTTAAGATGCAATTTATAAAAAAAATAGAGGACAATCGTGACCATTCGCAGCTTGATTCCGTCTATATATATATATATATATATATATATATATATATATATATATATATATATATATATATATATATATATATATATATATATATATATATATATATATATATATTTATATATATATATATATATATATTTATATATATATATATATATATATATATATATATATATATATATATATATATATATATATATATATATATATATATATATATATATATATATATATATATATATATATATATATATATATATATATATATATATATATATATATATATATATATATATATATATATATATATATATATATATATATATATTTTCTTCTTCTTTTTTTCTGTTTATATTTCGTGTATGAATATTGGGTAATTCATTCATTGGGCGGCTACCAGCTCAAGAGTGCTTTGTTTCTATTGGTGCCCCTATTCTGGTTTGCTACCAGTGGCTATTCACATCCTCTTTGATAAACCGCCAAATTAATAAGATCATCACTCAACAGTTACCATGTGTAGAACACGATAATACCCCGGAGATGCCATTTAAACAATGAGACTTATTGAAAAACTTCAGAAAAAATTGTTTCTTTATTAAGAGAATGTCCATTGACCAATGACTTCACGTCATCAGTAGTAATGAAAGACGTAATTAATATTGGAAACAGACGTTAAAAGTCAAAGGCAAAATGGAACCATGCCCAAAGGATCTGACCTATCGTGACCTGGTGCCTTAATAGGGGATAATTGCATCATTTTATAATCTTTTCAAGATTCATAATTGTTTCTTAAATCAATACCATTTTTATGCAAAAAACCTTTTGAATGGATGACGAAAAAGAGCGGAAATGGTCTTTAGAAGCGTGTGTTGCTAATTTGAAGATTTGTCGACGTCTATACACTTAAATAACTTTGTGTGGAAGCTCTTTGTTTATAGGCAGAATATATCTTCGAATTTTTAAAAACACCCTTTTATTTTCCTACAATATTTATAATTTTTTAATGTTGAAAGCCCCTTAATATTTAGCACCGATAGAAGTCAACGACCTCTAAAATATATGAAGATTAAAACTGTGTTATTTGAAAATTGACGCGATTTGAAGCTGTAAAACCAGACCGCATCCCTCATTTTAGCACTCTGTCCAAGAAGAGGTCTTGTCCTGTCTCTACCATTTAGACTCTTGATCATATCCAGTCTACTCATGAGAAGATTGACGCTGCTGAGGATAGTCCTTATTCTTAGCCTATGAATCAATTAAGTAGGTCCGGCATAAGCTTGGAGCAAAGATTGACCACATCCTGCAATACAAGTCTATTTTTGCATATACACTGGTGGGCCATTTTGTCCACCACTTTTTCAAAGGTGGGGTAAACTACATATTTAAGACGAGGTTCATTAGCACTTTCTATATGATTTGGCTGAATTCGTATCCAATTTTTCGTTATTACTTTATTATTTAAATAAAAAGTGGATGACCCCGTCTCTCTCAGAAAATCCACCCCCTCCTGGGCTCCATCCGTGACGCTGCTTGCTTTATTGCTCCATAAATTGGCCCACCAGGGAAAATTCCATTTAAACAGCCCTGCTGCACTCGAATGAGCCAAGTTTGGGCTACCTCCTTCCATGTGGGCCAAAGATACTCATATGTGAACCAACGATGCCAGCGAGATCATTCAATATTCTTTACAAACAGACTATTTTATCGAGTACATAAATTTGAGGGTATATTTATACTGAAATTAAATGGGATGTAACCTTTCGTACTTTCGGGTGCTAAACAGAAAGTTTTCTCAATGTGCTGATCCGACAAGTCCTCTCATTCATAAAAAGCGTTTACACGTCTTTGGTCAAAGGCTACCTTATGTCCTGATAAATCAAGAGGTGCTAGGCCTAAAGTAGAAGGAGACGAATCGTTAAAGTGTCTTCTCTGCAACCCCTATGACCCGTGGATCATCATCTTAAAGATTCGTTCCGTTTCCAAAAATCAAAAATGTTCTAAAGTGATACACTGTCTAGGCTTGGGGGACCCAGTGTTGTAGTATCTTCCATTTAAGATTTTCTAAATGATCCGAAAGAACATTCAACTTCAATAAATTAAGCAATATTGATAATATTGTTTTTGGGTGGAGGAGGAAGGTATAGGGGAGAGGGGGTTAAGCCAAATTGTAAGACATTTAGTGCCAAAAAGTCTTAAAAAAGCCAAAATCAAACAAAGAAGCCAATTAATATTTGTTGTGGCCACTGAAACAAGTCCCTAAAAGCCATAAAACAGCCAAATCTCATAAACAGTCAAAAACCATTTTGTGCGGCCAAGCAGCGCTAATGAAACAGTTTTTTTTTTTTGGTTCCTAAAATTCGAAAGTACCAAACATGGACGAAGCAACCAAACCAGGGTTCATGTGATGCAAAGCCGGCATTGTCATTGAGGAAATTGACATGTAAAGTCAAATACAATTATTGAGGCATGACTTAGGACTGTAGTGTATACCGTACAGTTTCAACGTCGGTTTCTGAACTAAAATGCACTGTGTGGACAATGCGTACGTGTGACCATTGGAATATGTCCTATAGCCTACGTGTCTTGTTTATAACAAAAAATTGCTTCCCTAGCTGTATTTTTGTATTAAAGAAGAGGAGATTCATGTGGTAAATTCCCCAATTTTCCTTCACAAAGCGAGAGTGTAAATGTGCATGTGTGTTCACTTGACATGACAACAAACTTTAACAACTGGTTAATAAAACGGCCGTGGGCGTCTTGACGTAAATACCCAATGGAGATCTGTTGGGACGTTATAAACCTTGGTAAGCCAACCACTGAACCAACCAAACGTTTAAGGACTCAGGTCGCGTTTGAGGACCTGAACACACATCCTTATACGTTTTTGCTATTATAAAGAAGAAAATATTTCATCTAGAGAAGTTTTACAGAACTTCCTTAGCGAACCGGTTGAATCTGGCATGCTAAAAGTTCCACACTGATGTATTTCATATACGGATTGCCCCACAAATGTAGAAGTTTGCTTTAAACTGATGTTTGACACTCACTGAATACTTAGTAACCCCTGTTTCTCCAAAATGTTATTTAGGAAAGTGTGAAAATCGCGTTTTTTGAAGTTCAGAATAACCACTTTCTGTAGCGTCCGCAAATGTATTTAAATATGTGACGTTGCGAGTTATAGACCCCCGCAGAGCTGTCTGTGTATACGCGTACAAATTACAGACCTAAAATGTCGTCAGCAAAAAGTTCGGAAATTTCATCTTCTGATACCTCACATACAGAGGATTCCTTTTTAGAACTTGACGGGGACACTATAGACCTCCATAGTATACCCGAATATGTAATCCAACCATAAATATTCGAGATATTACCGGGGTAAGTTAGCCACTCTGAGCCGGCTGAACGCGAAGTTCCAGACCTATACTAGGGGGGCCTATACGTACATGTATCACAACAAACTCTTCGCGAACGCCTTCACAATACCGCAGATGTAAGGTAACTTACAAATATATTTGGGAAATACTTGTCAGTCTCATCTAGTACATGCACTGATTCATCTCTCCTTTTCGTCTAAGCTATACCATCATGCGATCTATTTCGAAATCACCAAAAGAAATCTAAAAGCTTAGGCCTTTACTGGACTAAAGTTAGCAGTAGCTGATAGATACAACAATACACGAACGCATTGTATGTGTATAGGCCTACGTACGACCAGTCAGAGATTAATGATATCACTGTCCAACTTGACACGTTACAAAATTTTGATAATATAAATTAGAATAGGAAATTAAGTCGTTTATATGAGCGGCAAAAAAAGTTTTTCTTCTTCTGAGATTGTAAAAGAGTAAGACATTTTTCGATCTACATATGTATTAGAAAGTTGTTCCAAACTAAAAAATACATCAGTTTAATACCAAAACTGGCTACATGTTACCAGTCCTTTAACACACGTACAATCAATCAGCGAGCTTGTCCAACCAGCAGGTTAAGTCCTTAGTTGTTTAGTATAACTTAAAATTTTATAGCACACACAGATGAATACTTGTTTCAGATTGGTCTGCATCATTGAGTCCTCAATGGATATAGGTCATCGATCTGTATGTGAAACATGTTTGGATGTGTGTGCGTATGTTTTGGCAACAAATTTGGGACATTTGTATAATAACACACCTTCCAATCGAGGACGACCTACCAATCGGGGACATCCCATGTGTGTTTCCTTGATTTAGGCTCTCCATCAGTCCATGGTGAAGCAATATGCTACATAATATATTATGCATTTTTAATGCTGTTCCTATTTATTTCTGTTCTGTGCAGGCTGTGTTGCAAAATATGTGTCTTTAGGTATATTTTCAGATTAAGAATTTCCAGCATCTATGTCCCCGGTTGTGTGATTCAGATTGCATGCTGTCCGCAGTTGGTCACTTTGCTACTATAATTTGAAAAAAGGAACAGTAACGCTTTATATTTGAAGGGCACTTTCTCAAAAAAAGGTGCCAGTTCGCTAGTTCGGATGAAACTCTTGCATATGGGCTAAGTTGTTAACCCATTACATAATTAATCAATCGCTGGTCAAATTGAATAAGAAATAAAGTATTCCCTTCTAGCTTTAATCAGTATATCAATTTTGATCGAATTACTAGAAAATGGGTCAAAAATAAACTTTTTGAAATATTGAAAGCATGTTGATTAACTTCAAACCCTTTATTAAATGGGCCTCTGTAATGTCTCCTCCAGGTGATCCATATATTGCGCTTGCCTGACCGGGAAGGAAAGGGGGCACTTTCATATGTGAGGTATATGTATATGTGCCGCCCGAGCAGGTGCTCTTTTGCACCATTTTTGTAGTGCAAGTGTCTTTTTTTACTATTATAAATTGTATACTTTTTTTTTTAAAGTTTTTTTTTCTTCTTTTTTTCATCATTTTTGTAGTGAGGTTTTACTGTGTTTTTCGGTTGGTGGACTGCACATCCTACCACTTTTAGTAAGAAGGCCCCCTCACCCCCTCCCTCCCCGCCGCTTGCTTGATATATGTGTATACCCGTTCATACTTATATCAGATTCTCATAACGACTGTAACTGATATGCATAGGTTTTACACTTTTACACAAAGAAATACTATTTTGGTAACCATATTTTATTATACGTCTTTTGTTACAAATTCTGACCTTTTCCGTCTTCTAGTATAATATTCAAGGTCATACGTACTTTGCTTTGAATTTCGAAATGCATATACCAGAAATATAAATGGATTTATAATATTAAAAATTAACCTTGACTTTTGGGGTAAATCTTTAGGTTTTAGGTTTCTGTCTGCTGAGTGTCAAATCTAGACATGTTTCATTTACATCACGCATTATACAATATAGGAAGGAAACCGACTGTTTCAACATTTTAAAGGAGATATTAAGTATGAATTTTTTACATTTAATATGATAGAAATGATAATTATGAGTCATGTAAAGAAATTTCACATACTACAAAAAAAATTTAGCATATGTTTTCTAATGTAATAAAACATTAATTCTGTCTGACATAAACGTACATGGAAGCGGCAATTTTGTTCATACGCCCTCTAAAAAATGACGCTATATACCCAATGAAGATTATGACATTAAATTTCTTTATAATCTATTTCAAAATTATATAACTTCTCAGAAATGATTTTTTTCTTTGTATAGGGCTATAAAATTTTATTTGTATATGATATTACCGGTAGTGATTTAAGTGCCGCCCACATGGCTTCATATCAATGTGGGGTTTTTTTTGAGAAAAAAACTTAGAAGAAATACATTATGTATGCTAGCATATATGGCAAATTATGTCATCGATGGCAATGATAATTTCAACACAAAATTAGACAAAATGTCCATGTTAGATGTTCAAACTTGGATAACTTGAGAATGAATTTGATGATGGGGTTTTTGGTAGTTAATTTCTTTAATTCTCTATCATATCATGCTAATGCAGTACAGTATCGCTAAAGAGTTGGATAAGGTATGTCTGTATGTGGACAGGTAGAGACACCATAAGCGTATGATAATTTAAAAGCCCCCAAAAATAAAGAAAGCAAAAAACTTCCTGAAAATCGATTGCAAATTGGCCATTTTACGGCTTTTTAAACTTTTTTTGTACAAATATGACCAAAACTCTGAACATGCAAAGTGTTGTTTTACTCTTGTGATGTATCAACCCCCTCCCGCCCCCTCGAAGCCCCTATATCTAAATCAATTTGGTCATGTAAGAGGTCGTCTACCTACTGTGGTGTAGCGGTTATCATACCTGTCTACAGACCACGAGGCCCCGGGTTCAAGCCTGGGGTGGGTAGACACGCCAGTGCACCACAACTGATTATCAAAGGCCGTGGACATTGACTTGGTTGTCGATGTTATGTCTGTCCGTACGTCGTACCTGTGTTCTCGTCCGGGTCGTATTAAGCGTTTCGTGATAGCATTTGTACTATCATAACCGAATACGCAGGCGACGACCCCGTCATTGTAATTGTGTGTTCAACTCTCTCTCTCTGTAAGAGGTTGGAAATGTTGTGTTTCTTATTTTTGTCGTATCATAAACCGACAGGCAAAAACCTGGACGGAACCCCCTCCCTCCCCCTTTCGCCTCTTGGAGCCCCTATATCTAAGTCAAGTTGGTATGTAAGAGGTTGCAAAATGTTGTTTTTCTTGTTTTCATCGTATCCTACCAAAAATGTGTGATTTTAGCATATTTAGCTTTTTATTCATTTGCATATTTCTTTTTTGTTTTGTTTACGTGGGCCTTGAAATAAGTATTTCTTTTTGCCTATGGTTTGCCATTTGTGTTTTCTCAAGTTTGCAAATAATGTGCTGCAAGTATATTTTGTAAGTTCTATGCCATTTCTAAACTGAAATGATATGTAATCAAATCTGACCGCCATCCCCCCTTCCTCCCTTAATCGCAAGGGGGAACGCCCCCTTTCCCCAATCGCAAGGGGAAACGCCCTCCTCCCCATTCGCAAAAGGACGCCCCTTCTCCCCAATCGCAAGGAGAACGCCCCAATCGCAAGGGAACGCCCCAATTGCAAGAGGTGCGCCCCTCCCACAATCACAAGGGGAAACGCCCCCACCATGCTGACAACCAGAATTCCATTTGATTTAGTTGGGGCCCACAATCTTAATCGCTAAAGGAGTCATGGAGTTTAATAAATTCCTCATTTCACATTATCATAATAAAGGTTAGGAAAATAAACCAACTACTGTAATCAAGAAAGCAATCCACGGAGTTGCTGATCTCATCATGCGTACATCATAGTAGGATAAATAGCTATGAGGGTCACTACAGCTATGTGACTGTTGGTGGATTGCACTGCCCATGCGAGCTCGAGAACAAGCAGATGTTGAGACAGGCATGGCTATCTTTCTTTAGGCATGTTGATGGATTGTACTGCCCATGCGATTACAAACAGACCTTTAATCTTTTGACCCTAGAGTCTACGGAGACACAAATTCATGTACCAAGGTATCATGTTACAACATACGGTTGGTATAGGTCTTGTACCTTTTGAGTTAAAAATGGCGCAAAGATGTACAATTTAATACATGATTACCCCTAAAATCACATATTAGACCTCTGACCCTTAACCGTAATCTCGGAAATAACTTCTGTTTTTTTGTTTACATTCATCACACCCTACTGCATGACACCATTCATGGTGCACGTCACACTTACCATTCCATAACTATAAGGGGAAATGGTGAAAAGAAGTCAATAGCTCTGTGACCTTTGTTTGATCCCAGAGTCTACTGGACACAAATTCATGAACATAATTATACCCCCTAAAATTACATATTTGACCTCTGACCTCTGACCCTTGACCCTAATCACTGAAATAACTTCTGTTTTTTTTCTCACATTTATCGTACCCTACTTTACAACACCATTCATGCTCCCGTCACACGTACCATTCCATTTCTATAGGGGAAATGGTGAAAAAAGTCAATAGCTCTGTGACCTTTGACCTTTTAAATCCAGAGTCTATACGGGACACAAATTCATATACCAAGGTGTTATGATACAACATAGGGTTGGTATAAGTCTTGTACTTTTTTTTAGTTTAAGAATCCGCAAAAGTTTGCATAAAAAGCAGTTATTTGTTAAGTTAAGTTTTGTTGAATTTTAAATCCTACCCACCAATGCAATTTGTAAAGGTACCGAGTAATTCCTTCAAAAAATCTAGCCATCACCCAAAACTTGTCCCATTTGACCTGTGACCTTTGTATCTCAAAACCTTGGAGACAAAAGTACCGGACCAGGGGTACCAGTCCACCAATCTAGGTTCATGTGTGTATTACATCTTTTTAGTTATAAGGGACGCAAAATTAACAGATATACTCAAACGCCTACTGACCCCTGACCTACAACAGACTTAAAACACCTACAGCGGAATGCCATGTTAATCAAACTATATTTTCCACCACATTATATTAATCCAATACAAAATAAACAAAGTTTCATCATCTTTTTAACAAAAACATGGTATGAAAACCACTGATTAAGACCTATTAACTTATGCTTGCCAGGTGATTGCAAGGAGCTTCTACACAAATTTATCTCGTCTTTAAATGAGTATGACCTAGTTGAAATGACAACTCTCCGACCCAACCGTCAGATCAGGTTGTCTAAATGACAACCCCTTGGTCTGATCATGGAAGTAGAAGAGACTCCATGGTCTGATCTAAAGCCAGTAATGTAAGTTCTGGCCCAGGAAGAAAAGGTGAATAAGTAACGACAAACATATACCAGTTTCAAGGTTTCCGTTGTTGGTGACCTATAAAACCTTGGTCAACATTGATCTGTTGATAGTTTTGCATTTGTGTGTGTGTGCGTGTGTGTGTGTTTTATGTCACTAGGTGCTACAATTGACGCACAAAGTGTCATAATATGAATATCTATTAGAAGGCATTTTAATTCCGCAGTAGGTCTTTTAAGTCTGCAAGTATGTCAGAAGGCGTTTAAGTATATCCGCAAAATCGGATATACTAATTGTTGCATACGCACACATGCACACATATACACACACAAACACACGGACAGGCGCAAAAATCACAAAATATGAGACCCTTGATGGGCCAACCAGTCCCCCTAATACCAAGGGGTGGTCATGCAGTTTAGTAGGAGTTATAGGCAGTTCTTTGCCTACACAGCAAAGTGACTACAATATCTCATCCCCACATATATGTTTATGTGGGTGATGAGATAACAAACCAACAGCTTATTTATGATTAAATTTACATATGGAATTCTGCTGCCGCCATTTCTACTAATTTCTGTATATATAGAAATCAATAATGGCAGTGTTTACACAGCAGAGATATAGGAAATAATTATTTATTCATAATTATTGGTGGAGTTTTGGTGTGACAAGAAGTTTTAACAGCTTGACTCATATTATTAAACACAATTTTTTACGAGCAAAATAGATTTGAAAAAAATGCATTGCATTCCATCTGGTCTGTATGAAGCACACATCTCCATAAATCAGCCATTGAATACAAATAGAGCCCAGACTTAAAACTTTGAAGTTTGTTGAATCCCATGTTTTTGCAATCTGAATGTCCTTCATTACTGGAACAAACTTTGTTTTTTGGTGTAAAAGAAAATCCCCCCCCCCCTCCCCCCACCACCCCGCAGTAAATTTTGGCTCCCGGCCCTTATTTTCTAGAAAAGTTGGGCCCCCAGACAATTAAGCCGTAGCCATGCAGTAAATTTGGTCTCCCCTCATAGTAAAAAAGTCCGCTAGGAAATTTGGGCCGACGGCCCTTCTTTCCCATGAAATGTCTAAGGCCCTAGGCCTAACATATGCATAGGCCCTAAGTCTATTTCTCCCATGAGCATTAATGACCCTACTCTTGGGAGTCTCGACTAGGACCTGTGTCCAAAGGATTAACACTAACGTTAGATTATAAATCATCAATACAATTTAAAGTTCATGCCTTGGTTAGCCCATGACTTAGGTCTTCCTCCAACACCGCAATGAAGCAATGTTGAGCATTTTCTTCTCTCCTCAACGGACGAGACAACAACTTGTCCCCAGTAAATCTTACTGCCATATTGCGAAAAGCACGCCTTTTTTCTTTAGTGTATCCCGATGGGTACTGCCAGATCGATTTCTTTTTCACCGAAGTGCTTACTGGAAGCCATTTTCTGTTCATGGGCAAATTCTACGAGTACATTGGCGCTGTATTCCGTACATAAACATTACTAACTTCGGTTTTAGCTTATCACTTCAGTACTTAAAATTAATTGAAAGAACCGCACAGACACACCAAGTAACTTACCTAGTAAAACTAGTCCGGAGGGGACCAAATTCACTAAACATTCCTTAGGAAATAAGGACCAAAGGGAGGGGGGGGGGGGCCGAAATGCACCGGGAATTGTTTTTGCTATCACACCAGAATCAACTGGTGAAAGACAAAATCAGCTCCCAAAATACAAGGTAAAGCCAGCAGGTCAGCATTTACAAAAAATTTAATCTACTTGATGTATGATAAACTCCTAATAGAGAAAATGTATGAAGATAGAGCCAGAGAAAAAAAAAAAAAAAAAAACTTTACTGCGTCTTATTATTTGTATTTTTATTGGTGATTTGTTGCACTATATACTTAATAAGAAGTAGGAAAAAGTAAGAATGTACATCCACCAAGACCAAGTGGACCTAACAATAGTCGTACTTGGGCTTTATGAATTACATACCCGTCCCTCACAAAGATATTGCATTTTTAGATATTCAAGGACATGGGCCCACCATGACTAAGTGGACCCTACGATGATGGTGTATAGGCTTTATAAATTTAATAGACCATCCGCTATGATTCATGAAGATACTGCTATTTCAAATGTTTAAGTTCATGGGCCCATCAAGACCACGTGGACCCAATGATAATGGTACATGGGCTTATGATTTATATAACCGTCCCTCATGAAAATATTGCAATTTTAAATGTTCAAGGTCATGTGCCCACCAAGACAAGGGCACCTAAGTATGGTCGTACTTGGGCTTCATAAATTATATATGGACCGATTATTAAATCAGTGAACTAAGCCCTTGGTCTATGTCACAAAATATGTACAAAAATATCAACAACATATATAAAAATAAGAATAGGATCGAGGATCGTCAAAAACAGATAAACGATATCAGAAATAACTAAGCATAGTAGGTCCCGAACTTACCCTACATTTCACGAAACTTAATGGCATGCATGATATAAATAGAAAGCGATTTACACAATTGTTCAGTTCATGGACACAATAAGCTCTTAAACTTGTGTTTATCAGGGTACTTAACATAATAATCTGGTATGTAATTTGTACGCAATTTATGGAGGAAAGGGCAAATAAACATAAAGTAAAATTCGTCATCAATTAGATTCAGGGAACAAAAATTACAAATTCTTTGGTTGTATGGAATCTTTTTCTTGCTCCCAACATTTACCTCAATTTCAAAGGTACCACAACGTAGTTTGGCAATACATTTTCTTGAATAAAAATTATTGATGAGAAACGTATAAGGTTCCACACAACTTTCTGTCTTCAAAATAATATATGACTGGAGACTATCCCTAGAGTTTACAATACAGATCTAGTTTTGTCTATCCATATCTAAAATCCTTTGCTTAAAAATTATTTTTCGTTACCAACAATTTTTTGATTATTCCAAACAAAACCAAAACCAGAAGAACAAAGTCCTTAACCCCCAAGACGGTAGATTATTAGAAGCAAAGCGAAATTGTTTGTAGTAACTAAGCGTAGTATACATATCCTCGGTATGTCTAGTAACACGCAGCCAATAATAAATAAGCTTTAAAGATGACTGAAATCTGAAAGATGGTCTCCCAAGTTTACCTTATGCAAGAATATTGTAACGGTCATTGTTTTCATTCGTATTTCACTCTTACTTGATTTTGTGTGAAAGTTTACCCCCGTGTTAGGCAGCGTGTTATTGCTCCATGTTTCTGGCTGTTGCAGCTTGTTAAACTGCTTTCCCTGGTTCAAAATTCCTAAACGACCAGGTTTATTGTCACTGGTTGGACGACATGCTTCTTAGCCTTTAATTCTATTGTTCTCTTCTATCTCAAGTGTTTACCTCGACCCCTCGGTTATGCTAATTTGGCTGGTATTTCATGAAGCAGCATAGATCCATGCAAATAGCCGTAAGAGTCATACTTGTTGCTTTTTGATTGGCTGAGGCTGGTCATGTGATCTAGCCTATTGGGCGTCGCCCAACAACTGTTTAAGTTGACTGCTGACTTCTTGTAATTCTAAGTTTATTTGATGTTTTGAGGTCGAGGGCAGGAGACCAATCAACCTGAGTTGTGTAGGTTGATACTAAAGTCGAGCAAAAAGCCTAGCCGTATAGAACTATCGGTATATGTGGCTGGGACTTAGACAATAGTCTGTAGGCCTGCACATCTCACGCAAACGGTCTGAGAACCATTTTTTCCTTCTATAATTGTGTTTGTAAAGCTGCAGTTTTTATTTGCAGATATTTAGTAATAAACTCTCATTTCTTTACTGGAAGCTCTTTTTTGTTATTTCTCGGCCCGTTACAATATTAATACAGCTAAATGAAAGACCAAGGTCATTGGCCATCAAGACAAGGGGACCCAACGTGAATCGTACTTGGGCTTATGAATTACATAGACCGTCCTCCATGAAGATACTGCAATTCTAAATGTTCAAGGTCATGGGCCCATTAAGAACCAAGTGGACCCACAATTATAGTACATCATGAATTATATAGACCATCCTCAATGAAGATAATACAAGACCAAGTGCACCCCAAATGAAATGTACATTGGCTTATGAAATCTAATCTATACAATTAAGCCTCTTAACATAGGTTTTAAAAAAGTCGTCCATATCACTTTTAAGACCGAAAAAAAAAATTGAGTCCAAAAATTGAGTCCATATTTCTGTTGAGTCCAAAACCAGGTTTTAGTGCGTGTCATTTTTTCCTCCTGCGTTCATATGCCAATCAGATTCTTAACAGAAGAAGGGTTTTCTTTGTTTTAGAGTATAGGATAGCCAAATATAATAATATGGGATAGGGCACTTGCTCTGGTCAGAGAAAATTTGAGATTTTCTGGAGACACTCCCAGGAGGCTGGTCAGTGAAGTTGTGTAACATTGAGAATTATTTTTAGAAAAACTATACATAGTGTATATACATCTTGAGCTGTTGCAAAATATAATTTTGTTTTGTTTTGCACCAGAAGTACCACTCATCTTGTTTACTTGTGACTCTCCTATTCATCTTTTCTTGTATTTGTTTTGAAAGAATCCACCAGTATTTGTAGTTATACTATGAGTACTGGCACATCCCAAAAGTGTGTCAGCCGTCGCAAAACCCCACAGCGAGAGCATTTCCATCAGCTCATAGTCACATAAATCGCGCTCTCAAAATAAAAGCATTTGACAGTTCGATCGCCAAAACGGTGATCTGATTTTGTATACTTCAGTACTTAGTAAATCATTTTGCCGAGGTTTCGATTTTTTAAAAGACCTTTCACTTTAACATACGGTACAACTCAACACAACTAGTCCTGATTAAACTGGATTTTACTGTATAATGATACACTGCTAATTCCAATTTCCTTCCCGACAAACCGGGCGAACACGAATCTACCTGTCTACCCGACAGGCGACAGCCTGAATAGATCATTTCTCCCGACGAGACATACTTTTTTATTTGTATACGTTGAACTTACCGAAAAGTGGGAGAATTTTTCCAACAAACAACATGATTTCCCCGACCGCAAATCATTTCGGGGGGTGCTGCACCCCCTCCCCCAACATCCTTATAGTGACGCCCCTGTATACACACTTTAGTTCCCAGTGCTTCAAAAATAATGGACCCATGCTGTATCGGATAGCCTATTAGGCTGCATAGGCTTAAGCCTAAGGCCAGAGGTCATGGGGGCCGCCAAAATGAGGTGTAAAAAATTAAACGCATGCTCTAAAAATCATCTTTGAAAAAGAGAAATAAAAATAAAACCGAGAGAAACGAAATTTAATATTGCAATTGGAGACCATACTTCAAAACATGCAAAAAGACTAAGCTACCTTTAAAGGATCATCAGATCATGACATCAGGTTTTCAGTCAAAGTAATTGGAAGTCATAGTTCTCGAAAATTTTGCATAGTATATTTACAAAAGGGCCCGGTCATACAGACTCAGCCTAAGGCCCATAAAAGCTTAATCCGTCGCTGGACCCAAGGCTTCTACTAGAAACAGCTGGTCAAATTTATAAGATTAAGATACGACAAACGCAAGTATATGCATTGGGTATAAAATGTATAATATTCATTTTGGGGAGAAAAATCATTAGTCCTATTGTAAACAGGTGCGTGTCTCAAAAGCCTTTTTTTCTCTTCTAAATACTTCAATGGTTGTGTATAACTGATTAAACACTGTGTTTTGATAGTCTACATATTTGGAGTTACATGAAACATAGCATACTAAATCGCTGTCAATCACAATAAATCGGTCAGACACATTCCCATAACCATGTTTCATGTCTACCATTATAGCCCGAGGTATTTATCACGTTTGTTCCGTTCTCTATGGGGCGGCCATATCACCTCTCCTATTCCAATGATGAAGTTCCCGACCTGTTCGCATGCGGTCTGTCAGGTGATGCCGTACATGGAAAACAAGCTGTTTGAGAAGATATCTTGAGACTGGCAAAGAATTCCAAACACGTTATGACTGTATGGTTGAGGATTTCTCAGTCTTTTGTTTAACTTTTATCTTTCCTCAATCTCCCAAAACAACGACGCAGGGGGCGTGAGCCATTTCGTTTAGGCGCAAACAACATTGAACAGTGACTGATCAATAGGTGGAGTCCTAAAAATTGCCTATCTTTGCCATTATACTGTTATATCGAAATATATATGAAAAACATTTAACCCAATTTAGAACTCTAGTACCATAGATTGACTTAACCCAATTTAGAACTCTAGTACCATAGATTGACATATAGTACCATTGGCGTGGTAAATGGCGTGGTAAAGTAAATATCATACCATGCATTGATACACTTACGGTATATCCTGCAAGGATCCAAGAATATCAGAGGCATGCTAAACATATTTTGCATTTTCAAACCAATAATGAGATTTATGAGTTAACTGCTTTGTCTGCCTTTTTGCGATTTGTCTACAAATGATAGGAGCAAGATTCATTTTAAAGGCCAGTTATCGTCTCTAACGTAGACTATCAAATATATTTCAATTCGTGTGTTTTGATTTGTCGAAATGCAATAGTGCAATGTGCACCTATACAGATAGGCCAATCAGTAATCGTTTGGAATAAAATGTACGCCGCCACATTTTAATCACAATTGATGGCCTTTAACGATATATTGCTATCAAGTTTTTCTTAGCTTTCAATGAAAGCAATTTTCGGAACTTCCCCGAATACTCATAAATTGGTTGTCGGCCTCGAGGTGCCTCAAGGTTTTGATAATATACACAATAACAAAACTTTTTTTGAAACAATATTTCCAAAACCAGCTGACAAGGCACAACTGTCGTAAGCTAACGATGATATATATAAATATATCGCATACAGGAAACTATTACACTTAAATAGCTGTATTGTATATGTTGAACAACCCATTTTTGACCTCCGTTATTTGTATACCGTCAACTTTCATGACATTTAAATTGGGTAATGATTTTAGGGTAAAGGTAAAAACATGCTTATTTCACATCCAATTGTGCGAAAGTGACGTGGATCAATGCAAACGGTAAATATTCCAGGGTTTGTTGTATACACTTAACTAAACTTCGTTTTTTTTTTTTTTTAATGACAGCAAGGATAGAAGCGTTATGATTTCACAAGAGGCGATTAACATCTGTTAATCGCCTCTTGTGAAATAGATTAAAGAGGGCAAAAGGGTATTTGTGAAATGAATGTAGGGGAGATGTGTGTCTAGGGCGTCTCATTCATAATTCAAATGCTTCAGCATTAGCAATGAACTTGTTTCTCGGCGTTGCAACAAGTTACTTGTCAAAGTTCAATCTAATTTTGCTGATGTTTAGCGTATAACTGAAAAATAAACACACACGAGGGCTGCAATCGATGAACGAGGTAATTGTCGAAGTGATAAGCACCGATTAAGCTGAATAATCATGTTTTATCCTTCTTTGGGCTCGAGTCGAAGTATCTCTTACGATAAATCCGATACATATTATATACGTAACTTATTAATAGATTGACTTGTTGGTGATTGTGCAAACACTTCGTCCTATCAGAAACGTTGTAAAATCGACTGTAGTGTATTTTTTATCTCCACGTTACACGATATCTGGCCTTTAATGTCACCACAAAATCATCTGAAACCCAGGCCTATACGTTACAGCCACAGGCGGGATCTAAGGGGGCACCTTCCTCCACTTTTTTTTTCTCCGAATTTACATCTTTCAGTGTACGGTGATTCTTTTTTTTTTTTTTTATTTTAGCGTGTTTTCATGATCGACATGGCTATAATGACCGGGCCGCCGGGTCTATAATGTAACTGACCCGGCAGTAATTGATCAATCAGCAATCGGGATAATGATGTAACGATTGCGGCACAAAATAGATACACTGCATGGGCACTACGTGTAAAATGTGATACTGTTCAGACCTTATCGCACTCTACTCTCGGTCTACAAACGTTACTGATTTATGTCATAGATTATGTTGCATTCTAACTGTCTTAAGTCTTAAGATGTCCCAATGACTGGATGATAACGTACGTGTAACCTTAATTGGTTTATGACACTGCATTGACTGGACTCAATCATCAATGTCAGAACGCTACATTAACGAGTGACGTTAGGCTTACTGTGTTCAACTAACGTTATACTAGTTAGTAGTATAGTACAGTCATTTTTTTTGGCCTTACAACTCAACCAACCCACCCCTTACCTCATTTGGCCGCACACCTATCTTAGTCCTCTTTCCTATTTGGAAATCGTCACAATTTTGTTAAACTTTTTAGGCCTAACGTTAGGTGGGTAAAATCGCATAAACATAGTAGCTCCGGCAAGGGGGAACACGTGCCGGACAAGATCCCCCCCCCTCCCTATGTCTGAAATATATTTTTAAAAATGTTCTTTCCAAAATGGTTATTTTTGACCTTTTTTATTGAGAGGGGGTAAATTATACGCTGCTACATTAGATCGCACCATATATTGATTGAAGTGCAAATTTAGTACTTAAAAAAACAGTGTATTGCACACATTAGAGTCTTTTGGGACATCAAAATTTGGAAAAGCGAGGTTCCCCCGGACCACCATCTGGGATTTTCTCCTGCCCTGAACCACACAAGGGGGGCCTTAATGCGGACCCCTTGACCCCCATGCCGAAATGGTTTTCCCCCCCCTCTCCCTCCAATATCGAGCCTCTGACGGCGCCACTGCATGAATGACATGGACGATATTCGGATTGGCCCAAAATATGAAATATGCCTTGCCTAATTACCGAGCAGATGTACCAGTAAGACGTATGTTATCTGATCGACGATACTGGTTGATGTAAACTTCAATAGGCCTAAATGATTATTTTAAACTGCACAATCAAAGTAGGACTTAAGTCTAGTATTTTGTCATATACCCCCGTTCCAGGCCTATTACTTCCCCACTGATTTTCTTCTTCTTGTTGGCTGACGTTCACTAATAGCTGTTGTTTCTGATTTACGGCCTGATAACATACGTGTCCGTGGGTTGTGACAATAACTAGTTTTGGCCTAGGCTAGGCCTATAAAGAATAGTTCAATGCAATTGCATTATTTAGAGATGTTACTATGGTGAGATAAACAACTAGGCACAGGGCCGTGCCGTAAATCTCATCTGGAAAGTGTGTGTGTGTGTAAAGAGGGAAGAAGGGAGGGAGGGGGGGGGGGGGCATGGCTTCTTATTCAAAAAGTGTGTTTGTGTGGGGGGGGACAGAAATTTTCCTAAAACGTACTTTCCTAAAAAGGGCAGCCCATACACATCACTGTCAAGGTGCACACTAGGCCTTTATACATCGGCTGTATTACAAGTAGTATGTAGCATGTAGGCATGATACTAAGTGAGATGTTTATCTCACTATAACATAGGCTTACGTTAGTTATTATGTACATCCCTTAGTGCAGTTGACATTGGGATTGTCGCACGAGGGCCAACCATCAGTAAACGGTAGCCATTACCTGATCACTAACACAGTGAGATAAACACCTCACTCAGTAAGCACTACTTGCAAGGCAATAATTGCATACTGTATAGCAGCCATGTAGTGGTGATATGTTCTGGATGTTATCTGACTAGCACTAACACGGCGGGCATCAGTCCAACGGTACTACGGGGAGTAAGTATTAATATGCCTAGGCCTACAGTCAAAAATTATATCTGATTAGAGTGATGTAACTTAGTTGACACGTTAGGCCTAACGTTAGGCCCCCTTAAATTCGACGGTGGTCGAAATTCAGGTCAACCACTGGCACAAGGCCCTAAGTTATTACTGCAAGTACAAAGGTTCGGGATTGTCTGGCCTTGCTTGGGCTAGCGTAGATCCTAAGGTTACTGCCACTGGTAGAATTATTTTTGGGGGTGCACCAATATGCGGTGCATGAAGTTCGGGGGTGTACGAAAATCGAGGGTGCATATATACTAGTAAAACTTACAGTAGGCCTAACAAAGGTTTTAATCTGGTTAATCAATGGAAAATGCATTGGCCTATACGGAGCAATCGCGTTGTGGGTCATGTTTCACTGGGGCGGGGGAATTTAAATCAGTCTTTCAAATCTAGAGTCGACATCCTGGTATAAAGGTCCAGGGGGGCAAAGACCCCGGAAGCGCTTTATTTCACGTGGTTTTCATTGCAAAATATTACTTGATATTGTGTCAAATCCCGGGTCTAAGCCTTGCTTTCCTCGTAATTTTGGTAGCAGAAAGTTGCCTAATATTGGGTCAAGTCTAGTGTCGAAGCCCTTGGAATGCTGGAAGCCCTGTATTTATTGCGATCTTGATAGCATAAACTGTTTAATATTGTGTCAACTCCAAAGGTGAAATCTAAGGGCGAAGGCTTGAAGCCCTGGTTGGGGAGGGGAGGGGGGGGGGCTGGAAGCTTAGCGTTTATTGGCGTGATTTTGGTAGCAAAATATTTCTTAGAATCGTGTTAACTCCGCTCTAAAGTTAGTTAAAACGAAAACATATTTTGGAACGAATATTCAAATGTATAGATCCCGTGTCTTTAGTTATGTTATAGTAGTTGCGATCTAGGGATAATTTTCATATTTTTGATGTAGGAATAAAGCTTTGGGGGAAAACATTTATAACGTTTGTTTTGTAAATGATACAAATTGTTGGGAATAAAAAGTACATAAGAAAATTTATTCACAGGACAATTTTTGCGCCGCTGTGAGCATTTGGTACCCCCTCGGAAAGTTTAACTGGGTAGCAGTTGTCCCCTGGCCCCTATCACCACGCAACTGCTACGTACAGCTTAGGGGAAAGAGGAGAATATTTCTGAGGGAATTTTGTTCATCATAATGCCAATTTAGGTATTTATTTGATTACTCGGTCATGCGGGCATTTTGAACATGCATGCGGAACATCTTATTGGTGAAAACATGCAACGATTTGTACAACAACTGAACACCACGCTTTAGCTTCTATACGTACGCACGATTTGTGTTCTTTCAAACTTAAAAAATATCTTTTCTACGACATTTCCATCAAATTTGCAACAATTTCTTGCACAAATACCCAAGCGAACGTAAAGATTTGGCAGGGTTGTCGGAAGGAACTTCGGGAAAAATCCAGTGAGGGCATTTTCATTAATAAAGATTTATAATCAGGATCTAAACCAAGAACAAAGTATTTCACTTCCATGTCAAGGGAGGCGGAAGATGTTTGAATCCGGATCAGATGGGAGGGGGGGGGATTTAAGGGGCACTTAATCGTGACTGACATATTTTGACAGCATGTACAGTACGACAACATAACGTGAGTGACAATTTCTAATGTCCTCTCCCTTCTCCCTTCCCCTCCTCTTTCCCTACCCATTCATCTCTCCCTTCCTATCCCCTCTTAGTTGATAACGTCTAAACCTTTATCGGTCATAAAAGTTATCTTTTACCTTTCTCCTTAACTTTGCAGTCACGACAAATTGCAGATTCGTGAATTTTAAATCAAGATATTGAGAACCAAAATTTATGAAAATAAGAAAATTTCATTCCGAGATCTATAAGAATTGCGAAATTTATTCATCATTAGTCTCAAATTCGGGAAAATTTTACATCACGATTAATCAATTGTATTGATCATGATTCGGAATATTTAGTATCCCAAACAATGTGAAAAGCAAATAAGGGGGCCTTAGAATTGTTTAGAAGGTTTTTTTTATCCTTTTCTGAGTTGCAAATCTTTTATTTAACTCGTATAACTATATTTGATAAGATTCAAAATCAAATTTGCATTATCCAAATTCACACTCAATAGCCCAGTCTTCAGCGAGTCAGTGACGAAGGCCTCCTTTGTTTTTCCTCCAGACAAATTAAAAGTGTCTTTGTTGAAATTTTGGTAGCCTGTACATAACATTTTTAATCGTTGCAAAGAAGGTGGAGAAGGGCACGTCAGTGTATGGCAAGGAGCTGGGTATATATCGTAAGTTTACCCTGGGCCCCATTTCAAAGATGCATCAATAATAACAATTTGGGGTGGCCGGCACACCCATGGCAATTTTTTTATATTTTTTAAAATCAAAATTATAAGCGAAGAGCGGAGAAAACTAAGTTGCCAGATGTGAATGCTTTGCTTTTTCAGTATAAAGCTTTTATGACATCATCACGAATACTCTAATAATACTTCACAATATAAATGGATCATCAAGGAGGTCATTTTTGTTTAACAATCCGATTTGTGTGTGTGTGTGTGTGTGTGTGCGTGTGAGTATGTTTGTGCGTGTGAGTATGTTTGTGTGTGTGTGGGGAGGGGGGGGGGAGCTGTCAACAAATAGCTTTTGCTTTTTAATAAACTGCACATTCAGCAGGCCCATAGCCAGGAACTTGAAAAGGGGTTCGTTTTTCGTATAAAAGGATTTTTTTTGTTGAAATTCTGGGTGCTTTTGATTTTTTAGATTTCAAAAAAGTACTTTATTAAAAACCGCCCCCTCCAGCTTCCCTCCCCCCTCAACGGTCACAGAGCTATTGACCACTTTTCACCATTTTCCAAATAAGGTGTTTCAGCTGATGTCATGAGGTCACCTGACTTTGTTTACATCGCCATTTTGTTGGAAAGAACACTGTCGTCTGTTGTACACTTAATTAGACTTACGTACGTTTGCATGTTGTTATATAAGATTGTTTTTGTAAGATGATTAAGCGGGAATCTTGCTGTGTCGTTGGTTGCACTAATAGATGTGTGCGGGGGAATAAAAAAGACATTTTCTTGATTTCCATCTGATCCTCATCGACGTTCGAATTTGGTTTCTGCTTAGCTGTACGACGCGACGGCTTTCAACTTACGGTACTCACTAGGATTTGCAGCGAGCACTTTATATATAGTATGAAGACTTTGTCTGAGTATAGCGAACAATCAGCTGGCGTAAACGTTAAAGCTACTCTTTGTATACCCGGTGAATATATCAAACTTAAAGAAAATATGAAGTAAAATCGGACGCGAACAAAAAAAGTGTAATTAGTTAAGTTCGCTGAACTGGTACTGGTAGGTTAGCATGTAAGTATGTTTGTTGTACGTGTGACGTGACTGTGCTGAGTGAAGAGCGTGGAACGCAGCGACGCCGCTGCCGTGTAAAATGGCTTCCAGATGTGTTAGTCACGTGATGAAATCCCTCTATTGTTATGGAATGGTAAGTGTGACGTGAGCATGAATAATGTCATACAGTATAAATGTGAAAAATGTCATTAGTTGTTTCAGTGATTAGGGTCAAGGGTTAGAGGTCAAATATGTGATTTTAGGAAGTAATTATGTACTAATTTCTACATTTTTGTATCAAAAGTAAAATAGGTACAGTGACCCTGTTAGCTACCCCCCCCCCCCATTCCGCAATATGCCGTATGCTTAAGGTGATGAAATCAGCAACTCCGTGGATTGCTCTTTTGTTGCTTATTTTCATTACTTATTTTCATTATTTATTTTCATTATTTATTTTCATTACTTTTTTTTATTACTTATTTTCATTATTCATTTTCATTACTTATTTTCATTACTTTTTTCGTTACTTATTTTCAGTACTTATTCTCATTACTTGTTCTCATTACTTATTTTCGTGACTTATTTTCATTACTTATTTTCATTACTTATTTTCGGTACTTATTTTCATTACTTATTTTCGTGACTTATTTTCATTACTTATTTTCATTACTTATTTTCGTGACTTATTTTCATTATTTATTTTCGTTACTTAAGTTTTCATTACTTATTTCCATTACTTATTTTCGTTACTTATTTCCTTTACTTATTTTCGTTATTTATTTTCATTACTTATTTTCATTACTTATTTCCATTACTCATTTTCATTACTCATTTTCATTACTTATTTTCGTTACTTATTTTCATTATTTATTTTTATTACTTAAGTTTTCATTACTTATTTTCATTACTTATTTTCGTTACTTATTTTCAGTACTTATTTTTATTACTTATTTTCATTACTTATTTTCAGTACTTATTTTCATAACTTATTTTCGCTATTTATTTTCACTACTTATTTCTATTATTACTTTTTTTGTTACTTATTTTCAGTACTTATTTTCATTACTTATTTTCATTACTTTTGTATTATTCATTTAGTTTATTTTTTATCAGGGGGATTTATCTCTTCACTAGGCAACGAAGCTGTGGTGGACTATTATAGCTGTTTATATGATAAATTATGCAAGTATATAAGTTTTATTAGAAATATGGAAAACATCCTTCTGAATTAATGCAGTCAAAGATTTTGTTGGAATTAACTTACAGGGAGGTCCCAGCAAGCTTTAAAGGTATGTGGGTATGTGAAGATTTTATATTCACCAGAAAAAGCTTTAAATTCTGAACAAAATCATTTTTAAATTACAACAAACAGAGTTGTGCAACGTCAACCGAGTTATACATGTATATGGCTAATCAAAGTTTGAAGAATTTTCCTTTTAAACTAGAAGATGAAAACATGACAAGTTTGATTCCAAAGAACAAGTTTTCTTAGATTGTTGTTTTCCAGTTGAATATGTTTCTCTTCATGCGACATTTGGCCTTTAAGTGAAAACATTTCAAAATGAAGTAATACAAGAGCTCTATATTCTTGATATTAATTTCTCGAGGGAAGAATTCAGGAATTCATTACTCAACAAATTTGAGTGAATGACAGTTCGTCTGAGATAGATTGATTAAATTCAATTCAATTAGACCCACAAGTAAAGGATCCCAGGCAGCGATGTAAAATATTCGACCTACATAGAGAAAAGCTTAATACCATGGAGTAGCGTTCATAACATAACAAATGCTCCTGACATGTGAAGCAATGAACATTATTTGGTTTTATTGGCACGTTTGACTGCTCATTATACCTGTAATTACCTAGTTAAATCCATCCGAACTGATCCCCTAGTTTCCTTGGCGTAAGCTGATGAGAGCACATGACTCCCACTGCACTGGACGGCAGTCTATTACAGCTAATTGAAGTGGACAAGTAAAGTGTCTTGCTCAAGAACACAATCTGACAGTGCAGCTCTCGCGATGGGTAGCCGAAGCCGGCTGCCCAGCTGCCGGGTACCTTTCGCATATGAAATAGGTGTAGGAACCGGTGGCACGCCCCCCCCCCCCCCCACCCCCCACACACACACTTTTCAGACAAATGACATATGCCCCTTTTGAAAATGAAAAGTGCCCCTCAAAAACTGTCCCAATAGTAGCAAACTGGCGACTTTCATTAGTCGCATGTACAAGAGGAATGGGTCCCCATTGGGAAAGTTCCCCATTCTAAAACCGAAATGCTCCTTTTACTTTACTTTGTTGTTTTAACCTCACTTATTATATCTATACAGATCGGGATGGGGGACATGCATCTGACTGAAAAGTGCCCCCTAAGATGTCGTGCCCCCCCCCCTCCCCTCCCGGGGTTTCCCACACTTCGAAAGCTTCCTACACCCCTGGCATACGAGCAAGACTCTTTAACCACTGGGCCACTGCATCTCTTTTTACAAATTTCAACAATTTCTTTAATCGCCCACTATATAGAACAGCACTATTAATTTCAATTGGTCAAAATACGCCTAATTAGACATATAATATACAAAACAATATTTTGACAATTTTAGGCCTAAATTAGTCATAATGTCCTCGGGTGTGAGGTCTTAAAAACGAGGTAAATTTAAGATTGTAGAGTGAGACAGTATTCTGAATAAAACTGACAACGATAAAATAGTGTTTTCCTAAAAATGACGTATTCATGTTATGCACTATCTCATGCGATGCATCATGGGAAGTGACATAATTCAAAACTCCTTAGGAAGAGAAGGGGAAGGGTCGTTTTCATCATGGACTGAATGAGCGGAATCCGATTAAATTTGATATTCATACATGTTGTTATTGCATGGTGGGCCAAAATAATGAAATGAAGTATTTTGATAGGATATCTTGTATTTTACAACAACAACAACAACAAAAATTATAGAAAGATTTGGATCTATGGATTGCGTGGGGAGGGGGAAGAAAGGGGGTAGGTAGAAAAAGTACATAGCCTATTTCGCTACCCACTTTGTTCGGGAAATTGAAAATTTGTCAAAGCAAACTCACAGCAGAGATGTTCATGGATTCGAATAGAATATTTATAAGAATCAAATTATTATTGTTGGTAGTATATATCCAGACAGCACTCATATTTTGCCACATGTGGATCGCGTTTGACATGTACAGGCAAATCTTTCTTCGCATTTTGACATTTATTTACTTAAATGATTTTGACATAAATATAACAAAACACTGCTCTAATAATGCTATTGAACTTTTGTGGTTTTCAGTTTTCAATTGTTTTTAACACGCATTCAGAACAAATGAAAAGGAAATACAGGCAAATGAAAGTGCAACAACGTTGACACTAAAGTAATGGCTTCGTTGTGTTTCGTGAATTTGAGGAGAATTCCACCCCCTCCACATCACCCCCACACACACACACACATACACACACACTGCATGTCTTACTACATATGTACCAGTGGACCATTTGGCCAATCACTCCATGCTGGCCCATTTAAGTGGTACTAGTGAGACAGCCTGCCAGTGACGCCGTCACGGGGGCATGGGGGCCCGGTGCGCGCCTTCCTCCCCCAATGTCCGAAATGTTAGAAAAATATTTTGTCCAAAATGGTTATTTTTAAGCTTTTTTCAATGGGGTGGGGATAGTCTCTATCATTGAAAAACATTCGTAAATTATCCTAATTTGGTAGTTGAAAAAGTGCACATGTACTTTCAGTCTTTTTTGGGGCATCTGAAATTTGGAAAATGTGAGGGTTTCGGAGCTTTGCCCCCAGAATTCCCACCGAAGCATTGTCTCTGTAGGCACAAGGGGCCATTGACCCCAACCAAAATGGATATTTTTTTTACCTTTTTTTTTAAAGGGGTATATTCTGTTTCATTTAAAAACATTCGTGAATTTCTCATTTTGTAGTTTAAAAAGCAGTGTATTGCACACATTCAGAGTAGTTTGGGGCATCTAAAACTTTGAAAATGCGAGGTTCGCCACCAGGACACCCCCTCCCCATGACTTATGCCGAACAGGTTTGTGCCCCCAATATCAAACTACTGGCGGCGCCCCTGTAACCTGCACACTTTACGCGAGGGCCTGCATGGCGAGCAAGCAATCTTAAAAAGAAATAAAGTTCAATAGCAGTTTAGCAATTTTAATTTGATTTGGAGAGAAAAATTACTTTCAAGGGATACTTTTTCTTATGAAAATTAAACAAAGTGGATGATATGACCTACCTGTAAAAATTCCATTAAAAATCCCTGCCCCCTCCCCCTTTCCCTACTCTACCCCAAAAATAGTCATTCTGCTGCATTTTGATATCAATAACATTATGTTGTAAATATGTAGATGTTTAGTCAAATCTCAGAACGTACGTTCCTGACCTAATAAAATATGTTTATTCTGTCAGACAAGAAATTACAGACGTCCCTACACCTTTAAGTAAACAGAACGTAGTTGGCACAGCATGCAAAAGCATTGTGCCCACTGCAATTTGCTTGAGCAAGAAATAGGTTTTAAATATTGCTTAATATGAAATTTACTTTAAGTGGAACCCTATAGCGGTGTATATGCAGATGATAGTTCCACCCAAAGTTAGGTTTATTTGTGTTTTGTCATAGCTAACAGTTGGATGTCGTATCCCGTGTGCTAAGTGTTGGTCTATGTACTGCTGCGGGGACTCTAATACCTTAGCGTACAATTTCTCATATTTACTGAAGAAACAAAAGTGAACCTTTTCTCTTGTTTTTATTTTTACTCTTGGTTTCACTTACTATACGACAAGGAATGTTAGTACAACCTCAAAGAATGGCGGAGCTACAGCTAGCCTACTTACAATACTGGTGTCCGACCACTGGTCCGAAGGCCCATTAGTCCGAAGGCCCATTAGTCCAAAGGTTCAATAGTTTGAAAGAAAAGGCCCATAGGTCCGATACTTCGAAGGTTTATTAGTTCGAAAGCCCAATAGTACGACAATTAGGGGTTACGGTTTGGGTATACCTTCGGACTATTGAACCTTCGGACAATTGGGCCTTCGGAATATCAGGTCTTCGGACTATTAAGCCTCGGACTAAGTGGGCTGGCACCATAGTACTAAATTGAAGGTCTATGGAAACGATTTTTTTTTAATTTAGGAGGTCTATCAACAACTATCAAAATTATTTAACTTGCATTAATTGCCGCATGATATGCCAAAACAAATGTTAGCTGGCACTCTTCGTATCAGTGAGAAAGCTGTGATAAAAGCAAACTAATGGTGACTAAGGGTTACTATAGATAGACCTTAATCCAATTTTAGCCGAATGAGATTAACCTCAGTATTCGACCAATCAACTGCTGGAGGAATTGCCCCTTTGTTACTCGATTAGATGCAGTCGCTGGAGGAAAAGTTGTAAACAACAATGCACATTGCACATGCGTATTACCTTCACGTATTTTACATGTATGATTAACGTTTTTTTTTCCAATACCATTAGTCCCACACCCTGTGCAGACGGCCAAGAACCCCCAGCATTTGACTGTTTGGTTGGTCCATAAGATTCCCCCCGCATACAATCGGTGCATTGTGGGCTCGTGAATTTCGGAATGTGATATTATTTAATTTCAGGAAATTGTGGTTTCGCATGCAAGCATTTATCCCTATATGCCTATATGTGATTCACAGAGTATATGCAATTATTTTCACCTGGGCGATAATATTTTTGCCGCGAGGCATGAAAAAGATAGATGGGCTGTATTACCAAATTTAAATGCCATGTGATTTGACATGAACCAGTTTAAATGTTGATCTGTCGTTATTCCCTGCTAGATGATTCGGGTTTGCTTCGTAGTTTTTCAAACTTTTAGAGGTCCTAAATTCTAACCAGATGCCGCGGCGTTGTGGGTACCTCTGTCACCTCACGATGCTATTGGGTAAGGTACCTCCTGCAAGCGTTAAAACGGGTGTAACATTGGGTTACGCGTCTTACGGCAGGGAAGATGTGTGTTTTTGTTCTGTTTGAATTTCAGCGAAGCTCAAGTTGATTTTAGAGACGATTAACCTTTTGCTGAATGTTATTCACAATGTTGTTTACTTGACGTGGTTCGACAGTTTGCACACAAGCAGAAACGTAGTCCCACCGTCTTCCAGCTCAACTCTCCCCTGTTAGCCTTGGCTTGAACAAAGTATACGATAATTGACATTATCTTGCCCTACTTTTTTAAAGACGTGTTGCGTTACCTTTAACTCCAAGTATCATTCGGGTGGGTATGCAGGGAAGCAGCCGTCTAATGTCGCATCGTTCTGCTGGTTCTAGTGATCCTTATGTCAATCGACGTCACTCTCCAAGTCTTTCGTTTAAAGAATGTCAATTTCAAGTTTTTAATTTCAAATAGATTCAAAGAATTAAAAGGTTAATGTTTAAATCCAGCCTGGTAAAATGTGTATGTACTATCAGGTACCAAGTCATTGCACGTCAGAAAGTCTATCATGTTTAGTGTTTATAGCATGGCGGCTCCAAAAAAGGTTTGAGCCGGGATGACGGGCAAGAGAGGGACAGCCTGTGCCATATTTTGTTTATTTTCTATATAGGGATATCAAACGCAAAAAGATAAAATCTTTGCCGATGCAACATTTATTTTTTTTTTTATAAGCACCAGGGTAGTGCGGAGGAGCGAATTTCCGCCGTAGCACTACCACTGGTGTTTGTGTAATCCCGTGATTAATATTATCGACACCTTGCTGCCATCTGCGGTAGATCACCTGGTTCTGATCTGAAAACGAGTAGATAAGCGTTAAAGAACGTACGTACCACGGGGACAAGAGGAGAAATCGCCGTTTTCTCATCACCTGACCGGCTGATGGGACAAGGAGGCGAGGAGTGCCCCTTTCCTACCCTCACCCCATCGCACGAGGAAAGGGCGAGGAATAAGTGTTCTTCGTGGTATGTTTTTAAGACTATAGACATACTGGTCGTGACACTTCAGAACCTGCTTACACTATACGAATAATGGATGTTTTTATCATTAAAAGTGGCATTCTTCTTCAATTTTGCCCAACACTCATTTCCATATTTTTCAGTTTGTGCATACTCAATATCTGAATATTGTGTGGAAGTTTTTGGTTCCAAAGAGATACCACGTTAAAGTGGTACCTCTTCGATTGTTCTCCCCCGTGCATGTTATAACTCAAATGGCGTCATTGATGTTTCACCAAGTTTCACCCCTTACCCTTTTTGCATACATACTGGCAGACGTCCCTGTAAACAGTTGTATTCAAGCCTATACATCATCTGACCAGGGAAAGACCAGGCCTTAAAATTGACGCTTCGTCAGTTTGTCATAATCGAATACCATTTTACAAATAAGTAAGCCAACAATTGAACTCTCCGTAGTTCAATGCCTAGCGTGGTGCCCGGTTGGGAGTCCAGGTGCTCATATAACCTGGTAAAACGAACATCAAATGTAAATTGATGTCCTAACACTTTGTCATCTTATAGTCTGAATAACGCATATGACAGGCTCTCAGCTTGGTTGTCATTTTAGATGCTTACAAGACTTCAGGGACAGGTCACAAATCAAAATGAATTTGAGGATAAAGTCGATAGTTCTGAACTGCTGTAGAGTCAGGTAAAATAAGACAATAACTCATTTCGATTAATCATCTCCCTGCATGCTGAGAGCTATATTGGGCGCATGCGTGCAGGAAATGGGACGTCGAGAAAGGGGTATGAAGAAGTCCGCTGTGATATTTTACATCCTGAAGAATACCGTATTTACAGCAAAACGTCTTCCGTGTCTTGCCATCCCTCGACATGCCGGTCAGGAAACCTCTGCGTACTCCATCATCAGTGGCGTTGTGGCAGGGGAACTTCCCCGGTGAAGATTTCTGAGAGGGGCGCCGAATGTTCACAGGGGCGCAAAAATGGTCCTGAGAATATATTTTTAGATACTTATTTCTCAATTTCTGCAATTTATATCATTTACAAAACAAACGTTGTAATATTTTTTTTTTTTTAAAGCATATGCTTACATCAACAAAATGAAAATCATTCTGGTCCCCAGCTAAAGACACATATTGTAGTCAATGGGATCCTACATTTGAACATTTGTTTCAAAACGTATATTCCGTTTAACTAGCTATAGTGCAGTAGTGTGGAATGTACACGATTTTGAAGCAATTTTCTAATACCAAAATCACGCCAAAAAAAGCCAAGCTTTTGAGGGCTTCGGAAGACTTCGACCATGGATTTCACACAGTTTTAAGCAATTTTCTGCTATCAAAACTGCGAGAAATGCAGGGCGTCCGGTGGCTTCGCCCCTAAATTTCTCGTTTTAAAGCAAGTTTCTGTTATCAAAATCACAAGAAATGTAGGGCTTCCGGTAGCGTCGCCTCCTGGCCCCAGGACTTCGTCCTAAATTTGACACACGTGCAAGCAATGTTTTCTATACTGGTACTGTACAGTGAGACAGCGACGAGCGCTTATGCAGTCAATGCAATATAGGCTGATGCACAAACAAATTTCTGCACACACAGACTGAGCAAAGAGCTTGGACTAAGTGACACCAAGATGGTGAACAAAAATTGCGCCTACGGGCCCGCTACAGGCTTTGTAAATCCGATTTACCTAGCAACAAAATCTGCGTAACTAAGTGGGGCAAAGTGGGTACTGGTACTGTACAACTAGCCTACGACAAGCGCTCATGCAGTCAATGCAATATAGTCTACTACACAAAACAAGTTTGTGCACACACAGACTGAGTGACACCAAGATGGTGAACAAAAAATGGGCCCGCTGCGGTCTTTGTAAATCCGATTCCTATTATCCAGACACTTAGCAACATAATTTTGTTTATTTATTCCTTTTGCTAAAACTAAAAATCCGGAGAAGTGACATAATTGGATCAAAGCTTGCGCAGGCCACATGAACATCAAAATGTCAATATGCATTGGGCATGCATGATTCCGGAATTGAGGTTGGTTTTTTCCCCACTAAGTTACCGCGTTGCTATGGTGGGTGTGGACTATTTCCTTACTTAGAGAGGTCAATTAAGATCTATGTGCCCAACGTTTTATTCTTACTTAGCATTGTTTTTTTGGGGCACCCAAAATGCACTTGGCCCCCTTTCCCCATCCTCTGCCTTCAGTGGAAACACGATTCACCACGCCACTGTCCGTTATGTCTGTAATGCACATGTGTGCTACTGGTCAAACAGAGGTGGCGGAATGGGTGGAAGGGGGCAGCCTGGGCACGTGCCTTCCCACTTTTGTCTAAAGTTTGAAATTTGACACTTTACCCTTTCTCAGAAAGAAAAGTGCCCTTTCAAAGATGACAAATGCCTTTTTTCAAAGAAAATGCCCTTTTAAACATTGACAAATAAATGATCTTTTTATTCAAGAAAATGACAAAAATATCGCCCTACAAAAAATAATAAATGTTGAAATTCAACGCGCTCCGCTTGCATACACTATTATAAATTTTCCTAAAATCTGGCGCCCAGCAACCGTACATATTGGATTTTTTCATACTTAAAACTTGTAATTTGTAAAAATTCTTTTAAATTTGACCTTTCTAGAGTGTGCGAAATACCTACATTTCATAAGTGGGGCATCTTTGAAATGGGTCATGCAAGGCAAAGCTTACTATTTGGACCTGGGGCATTGTCATGACATAAACTGACGTGCCCTCTTTCATCTTTTTTGTAAAGATTTAAAGATGGCCCTTTATAGAGATTAGAAATAAAAACTTGGACCAGAGGTGAAGGAAGAGGTAAAGATGGCCCTTTATAGAGAGCATATTAAGAAAGTCCCAGATCAAAAGACAGCCCCAGACAAAATTTTCAAATGGCTACCAAATGGCTTAAAGACAAAGAAACACAGCCCTTTTAGAAAGTTAAAGAACCCTTTGGCTAAAAGCTGAGTTTTTCCCCTGAATGAGTGACAAACGGAAAGTGGAAGCACTTGTTATAGATGAGGACCTTCCATTCTTTTGCCACCCATCTAAAGTTTGAAAAATTTGTTACAGATGTGGGTTTTTGCTGTGAACCTTTCTCAAATGCCAAAGTTTTTTGTACACAAAAATACGATATTAAACTCCCAAAACAGATTTTAAACAGTCCTACCAACCATCAACCCAGAAAATGTCAAAGTCGAAAATTCATAAGCCCTTTTTCTTTTAACTGACTACTGACCTTTCTTTGAGATGTGCTGGTTTTTGCGAAATCCTGAAATGGAAGCTCTGGAACAACATTTCAAATGAAGCCAGGAATGCATCTTTGGGCACCAACGTTGAAGCAGCTAAAGAAAAGAAACTTAGGAGAACCCTTTGGGACTATTGGGCTCTACCGAAGGGGAAACCTCTTTAAATTTCATAGAAAGAACACGAACCGGAGCCTTTCTCAAGGTGCAGTCCTTTCAAAAGGGCAAGATGCATTGCATATGGAAAATCCACCAGCAGAGAAGCTTACGAGAAAATAAATATTTGCAAAATGGGACCAAAAAATAATAAATGTTGAAATTCACCAGGTGCAATGTCAGCTGTTGTCCAGGGGCTGACTGAGCATCCAGACGAGGACGTTAGGGAATTTTCCATTTGATGACATCAGGTTGGTACAAATGAAAGACCCTACTATAGCGCCAATACCAGTCTAAACAAAAGAACCAGAGACAGTAAAGAAGTGATACCCCTTTCCAAAGATACAAAGATTTTCATAAACTTAAAACTGTTACGGAAGACAAAACCCGTAGGGATTCATGTATATATTTTCAACACCCTATCCACTAAATAGAAGGTTCCATTCGAGACTACCATCGATACCAGACAGAAAACAGCACAAATATTCTGACTGAATAAACTGTGCCAGCTCTATATTTACTCTGTGTGTCCTCTCCTCTATCCTGACAGGTGGGTGTTTTCCTATTATTTTGTCTTATAACCTTTAGTGTATATTGTAGAGATACTTTTCATATACTTTTTAATTGATATAGTTTAGCATTTTGGCCATATTCATCTGTTTTCTCCTAAGAAGTGGTTCCAAATATTGTATGTATCCTTTGTAATACCAATGGGTAAGCCTATCAAAACACTGACTCTATGCAGGGTGCAACTTGGTACCCTGTCCCTGGATATGCTCATTAACATATTAGATTGGGTTGGCCCATTGTATGTAGGGATAGGTTGCAGTGTATGTGTTGTAGGTATTGGGAAACTATAACTAGTCTGTGATTGGTCAATCTTCATGATGTCATACCACCAAGAGAGAGAAGGAAATATTCACTCATGAGGTTTTGGGTATTTTTGTCTGAGAGTAAAGTATCACAGTACAGTTACTTTATGGTTACTGTGTGTAAGTATAATTAGTGTTTGTTTTTTTAGCAGGAGCTCCTGGTTTTACCAAAGTCACTTGTAATTGCTGGCAAATTGTGTGAGTTTGTGAGCTGGATTTCGTTTGTGTGTGAGTTTATAAGTTCGCTTGTGCATAATGATGTGTGCATATGAATGGGTTGTTTAAGTGGTATGTTGATAATCATGTTGAGGAGGATTGTTTGATGGAAGGTAAAGATGTTCATGAAATGATTTTGATTGTATTGATTTGCTATATCTCATGTGACAAATATTCTGACTGAATAAACTGTGCCAGCTCTATATATATATATATATATATATATATATATATATATATATACACACACATATATATATATATATATATATATATATATATATATATATATACACACACATATATATATATATATATATATATATATATATATATATATATATATATATATATACATATATATATATATATATATATATATATATATATATATATATACACACACACACACACACATATATATATATATATATATATATATATATATATATATATATATATACACACACACACACACACACATATATATATATATATATATATATATATATATATATATATATATATATATATATATATATATATATATATATATATATATATATATATATATATATATATATATATATATATATATATATATATATATATATATATATATATATATATATATATATGATCTTTCATTCAAGAAAATGACAAAAATATCGCCCTACAAAAAAATAATACATCTTGAAATTCCACGCCCCTGCATACACTATTATAAATTTTTCCTAAAATTTGGGGCCCAGCAACCGTACATATTGGATTTTTTTTATACTTAAAACTTGTAATTTGTAAAATTTTTGTAAATTTGACCTTTCTTAAAGATGGGGCCCTTTATAGAACCTGGGGCATTGTCATGACATAAAAATAAAGAAAAACTTTATAGAGATTAGAAATAAAAATAAAAATATTAAGATATATTATGTCCCCTTATTAAAATTGATATTTTTATTGACAGATTGAAGAAAGTACGTTAAACACAAACATCAAACAAAATACCCTAAATATCACTTGGGTTCTGGAAGAAGCATGCAATGGGGACCTTAGTCGCCACTGACTCGCTGAAGACTGGGTGTGAATTTGGACCATCTGGTTAGTGATATACTGTGTTACATTTATTTTCAGCAAGAAAATGATGGCTCCTGAATTGTATGGACCCCTTATTTTCATTTCGATTGATGACTAACACAATTTTCATAATTTTGGTATAACATTGTTTTAATTTACCAAATTTTGGACCAAAATATCTTGAAAAAAAGCTGTAAAATAAAAAAATAAAAAAAAGAAAGAAGGAAAAACGGGCCACCAGAATTTTTCGGACCGATAAAAGTTTCGAAATCTCCGGTGGTTGGGGTGGAGGAGGGTTGACCTTGTAAAGCTATACTAATGTGCTACATGCTTTGAAAATACGAGTTTGAAAGTGCCGCTAATATTTTATACCCCCTCCTCCCCTCAAATCAAACATCTTCCGCCACCTCTGTGGTCAAAGGGTTCCGCAAACATAAAACTGTTGCGATTTTGTTACTTTAAAAACCATTGGACATTTGATCTTGTTGTAAGGTACGGATGACATTATGCAAAATCAAAGAATAACAAAAGAAAATCAGAGGATTTAAGAAAAAACTTCCTATTAGAGGAAAGTATTTAGGGCAAAGAATCCAATCAAAGTGATTGTTTTATAGTTGGTAAAGTTACGAAATAGTTTAGTTGTAGTTACCTTTCCGGGGAAATAAGATAAAACACGCCTTGTTTGGGGGTTAACCGCAACAGTTTGTCGCACTCTAAATAAAATGATGTCAAAAAATATTCATACATATAGCTTTTACGACAAACTGACGAAACAACACTCAATATTAACAACAAGTCTAAGTTTAATAGATAAAAAATGATTTTAAAACCAGAAAATTCTTCAGCTGAATTGAAAAAATAAATATAAATGTATCAATCGGTCGTTAAGTGCCTTATGTTTTAGTACTTTATACAGTGTAAACGGGAGGTGGCTTAAAATTGCAGATAATAATCGCTACTTTTTCTATACGCCTGGATCCGGGCCTCTTCAATAAAATCTTGATGATATCAATCAAACGTACGCATAAAAAGTCGTACAAGCCATCTTTGACATGTTCACTATTCTTCCTGAAATATTTTTAGCGGGAAAGGAAAATATTGTATTTTCAAAACATTTGGGACAATTTTTTGATAAAAAAGCACAACACAGCAAAAATTGTGTACCAATTTGCTAATGTACTATAGTACCAGGTAAATAGCCATTTGGTAGCATATAACCAGATGGATGCCCACGCACAATTCGGGTGGTATTTAGATCTGCCGATAAAACAGGGCATTTAGAAGCACTCGGGGGTTATCTATTTGGAAAACTTCCTGAAAATGTTTTTGAACATATCACGTGATCAAAGTACTAAAAGCACTGGTGATGGGTTCGATTCATAGTTGTCATTTTTGTAACTGACATCATTTGATTTTATAGGCCATTTTTCTGTTAACATGAAGATTTTAACAGTTTAGCAATATAATTTAAAGCATCTGGTCAAAACATTGTCATCATGACAAGACAATCAGTAATTGGTTGGAAATGCCAGACACCACTGAGGCTATTACTGTAATAGCTTAATCCCCACTTCACCTTTGTGACTCCCAGGCGTCTAGGTACAGTGCACCCCAGAATGCCTCATATACGCATAAATGGTCCGCCCATTATGACACACACTAGTACAGTAGTATTCGATTCAGAATGGCTCATACAGCTGTACAGTGTATTTACATTTTCCCGTGTTTGTATGAATCACATCATGAAAGTTTTCCTATCGTTTCACCACAGAGGTTTTTCCATCGACTGTTTATCCCAAATTGGTCTCATCCAGGGCTGTTATTCTCATCTGGAGAGTTGGGTGGGGGGAAATATCAGGAACGTGTCTAGCTGTTCGTTTTTGAGGGAGCTAAATCCCCCTAAAACACATAGCAAGTTCAGGGCACCGACACAGGTTTGAGATTAGGGGACTGGAGCCGGGACCAGGAGCGTAGGAACTTGGGAGAAGCCCTGCCTCCCCCTCCGAAAGGGTTTCTACTTGCCGGTTGTCTGCTTTCTTCAGTTTGGGAGAGAAAATTGCAGGAAAATTGATTTCCCGATAATTAAAGGAAATATCCTGGAAATTGAAGAAAATTTTCTGGAAAATGGAGAAAAAATCAATGAAAATGAAAAAAATATCCCGAAAAGAAAAGGAGATTTCCCAAAAATTGACAAAGATTTTTTTAAAATTGACAAAGATTTCATGGAAAGTGGAAATATTCTAAAAACTCAAAGAGGTTTCTCGAAAATTCAAACATATATAATTTCTGAAAATACAAGAAAATTCCAAATTCAAAAAGAACTGCCGAAAATTCAAGGAGATTTGGCAATTAGCAGCAACATTTTATGCAAACATAATACCATGGGATTTATCCGCTTGCATCCAGCACAATTTACCCTGAGAGGTGACCCTTCCTACATCCCTTGCCTACACAACAAATGGTTGGCAATTGCTCATCGGGCAAAAACGTGAGGCTATTTGAAAACTGTATTGCTTTCAAAATACTTTTTAGATTTTTGACCCATAATTGAAGATTTAGGGGCAAAATTTGAAGAAGTTTTGTCTATTTTGGGTGTAAACTGGAAAAATTGGGGTCCAAAATTAACGATAACTCAATTTATAATCTATGCGATTAAAAAACATGTTTCAATTGTTCTTTTCATATTTCAGTCAATTATTTTGTGGCTTTGACGAAACCAAATGGGGGATACGGCATAGCCCCCTTCTTTAGACACGCCACTGGGGGACATGGCCTCTTGTCCAAAAAGTTGGGACAAGAAGCAAATTTTCCTCAAAATGTACTGAATTTTTCTAAAACGTGTTTGGGGGAAGGGGGAACATGTCTCCCTGTCCCCCGGGAATTACGGCCCTGGTCTTATCAGTAACTCACAGAAAACACAAAGAAATAAACATCAGTTAAAAATAAGAAAGATTTTTTTGCCACTCAACAAAATTGTTTTGCTGTATTATATCGTCTGATTTAGACGGAAGGATGCCATAAAGATGATGCAGCTTCTCTGAATGGACTCTTTGATTAGCTTTTATACACTGAGATAAGTGCGCTGGGGTGGAGTTTCGGATCATTCTCTCCCTCCCCCCAGCTTATGAATGGACTCTTGGAAGCTTGTCAACACTGAGATATGTACGTTGGGGTAGGATTCGGATCATTCTCTCCCTCCCCCAGCTTATGAATGGACTCTTGGAAGCTTGTCAACACTGAGATATGTACGTTGGGGTAGGATTCGGATCATTCCCTCCCTCCCCCAGCTTATGAATGGACTCTTGGAAGCTTGTCAACACTGAGATATGTACGTTGGGGTAGGATTCGGATCATTCCCTCCCTCCCCCAGCTTATGAATGGACTCTTGGAAGCTTGTCAACACTGAGATATGTACGTTGGGGTGGGATTCGGATCATTCTCTCCCTCTCCCCAGCTTATGGATGAACTCTTGGAAGCTTGTCAACACTGAGATATGTACGTTGGGGTGGGATTCGGATCATTCTCTCCCTCCCCCAGCTTATGGATGGACTCTTGGAAGCTTGTCAACACTGAGATATGTACATTGGGGTGGGATTCGGATCATTCTCTCCCTCCCCCAGCTTATGAATGGACTCTTGGAAGCTTGTCAACACTGAGATATGTACGTTGGGGTGGGATTCGGATCATTCTCTCCCTCCCCCAGCTTATGAATGGACTCTTGGAAGCTTGTCAACACTGAGATATGTACGTTGGGGTGGGATTCGGATCATTCTCTCCCTCCCCCAGCTTATGGATGGACTCTTGGAAGCTTGTCAACTCTGAGATATGTACGTTGGGGTAGGATTCGGATCATTCCCTCCCTCCCCCAGCTTATGAATGGACTCTTGGAAGCTTGTCAACACTGAGATATGTACGCTGGGGTGGAGTTTTGGATCATTCTCTCCCTCCCCAGCTTATGAATGGACTCTTGGAAGCTTGTCAACACTGAGATATGTACGTTGGGGTGGGATTCGGATCATTATCTCCCCCCCAGCTTATGAATGGACTCTGGAAGCTTGTCAACACTGAGATATGTACGCTGGGGTGGAGTTTTGGATCATTCTCTCCCTCCCCCAGCTTATGAATGGACTCTTGGAAGCTTGTCAACACTGAGATATGTACGTTGGGGTGGGATTCGGATCATTATCTCCCTCCCCCAGCTTATGAATGGACTCTTGGAAGCTTGTCAACACTGAGATATGTACGTTGGGGTGGGATTCGGATCATTATCTCCCTCCCCCAGCTTATGAATGGACTCTTGGAAGCTTGTCAACACTGAGATATGTACGTTGGGGTGGGATTCGGATCATTCTCTCCCTCCCCAGCTTATGAATGGACTCTTGGAAGCTTGTCAACACTGAGATATGTACGTTGGGGTGGGATTCGGATCATTCTCTCCCTCCCCCCAGCTTATGAATGGACTCTTGGAAGCTTGTCAACACTGAGATATGTACGTTGGGGTGGGATTCGGATCATTCTCTCCCTCCCCAGCTTATGAATGGACTCTTGGAAGCTTGTCAACACTGAGATATGTACGTTGGGGTAGGATTCGGATCATTCTCTCCCTCCCCAGCTTATGAATGGACTCTTGGAAGCTTGTCAACACTGAGATATGTACGTTGGGGTAGGATTCGGATCATTCTCTCCCTCCCCCAGCTTATGAATGGACTCTTGGAAGCTTGTCAACACTGAGATATGTACGTTGGGGTGGGATTCGGATCATTCTCTCCCTCCCCCAGCCTATGGATGGACTCTTGGAAGCTTGTCAACACTGAGATATGTACGTTGGGGTGGGATTCGGATCATTCTCTCCCTCCCCAGCTTATGAATGGACTCTTGGAAGCTTGTCAACACTGAGATATGTACGTTGGGGTAGGATTCGGATCATTCTCTCCTCCCCAGCTTATGAATGGACTCTTGGAAGCTTGTCAACACTGAGATATGTACGTTGGGGTGGGATTCGGATCATTCTCTCCCTCCCCAGCCTATGAATGGACTCTTGGAAGCTTGTCAACACTGAGATATGTACGTTGGGGTAGGATTCGGATCATTCTCTCCCTCCCCCAGCTTATAGATGGACTCTTGGAAGCTTGTCAACACTGAGATATGTACGTTGGGGTGGGATTCGGATCATTCTCTCCCTCCCCCAGCCTATGAATGGACTCTTGGAAGCTTGTCAACACTGAGATATGTACGTTGGGGTGGGATTCGGATCATTCTCTCCCTCCCCCAGCTTATGAATGGACTCTTGGAAGCTTGTCAACACTGAGATATGTACGTTGGGGTGGGATTCGGATCAATCTCTCCCTCCCCCCAGCTTATGAATGGACTCTTGGAAGCTTGTCAACACTGAGATATGTACGTTGGGGTGGGATTCGGATCATTCTCTCCCTCCCCCAGCTTATGGATGGACTCTTGGAAGCTTGTCAACACTGAGATATGTACGTTGGGGTGGAGTTTCGGATCATTCTCTCCCTCCCCCAGCTTATGAATGGACTCTTGGAAGCTTGTCAACACTGAGATATGTACGTTGGGGTGGGATTCGGATCAATCTCTCCCTCCCCCAGCTTATGAATGGACTCTTGGAAGCTTGTCAACACTGAGATATGTACGTTGGGGTAGGATTCGGATCATTCTCTCCCTCCCCCAGCTTATGAATGGACTCTTGGAAGCTTGTCAACACTGAGATATGTACGTTGGGGTAGGATTCGGATCATTCTCTCCCTCCCCCAGCTTATGAATGGACTCTTGGAAGCTTGTCAACACTGAGATATGTACGTTGGGGTAGGATTCGGATCATTCTCTCCCTCCCCCAGCTTATGGATGGACTCTTGGAAGCTTGTCAACACTGAGATATGTACGTTGGGGTAGGATTCAGATCATTCTCTCCCTCCCCCAGCTTATGAATGGACTCTTGGAAGCTTGTCAACACTGAGATATGTACGTTGGGGTAGGATTCGGATCATTCTCTCCCTCCCCAGCTTATGAATGGACTCTTGGAAGCTTGTCAACACTGAGATATGTACGTTGGGGTAGGATTCGGATCATTCCTCCCTCTCCCCCCAGCTTATGAATGGACTCTTGGAAGCTTGTCAACACTGAGATATGTACGTTGGGGTAGGATTCGGATCATTCTCTCCCTCCCCAGCTTATGGATGGACTCTTGGAAGCTTGTCAACACTGAGATATGTACGTTGGGGTAGGATTCGGATCATTCTCTCCCTCCCCCAGCCTATGAATGGACTCTTGGAAGCTTGTCAACACTGAGATATGTACATTGGGGTGGGATTCGGATTATTCTCTCCCTCCCCCAGCCTATGAATGGACTCTTGGAAGCTTGTCAACACTGAGATATGTACGTTGGGGTGGGATTCGGATCGTCCGTTTTTCCAAAATAACTATATCAAGCTCCTTTAGACACTCTCTCATTACCCCTTACCCCCTCCTCACGCAGACTACTGGTTGATGGTTGAGCCAGAAGCTCAGCATTGCCAGATTTAACTAAGATGGATAAATCCAAGCATATTACATTTTCAAGCAATATGCCTAATATTTAAAATGCACTCAGTAATACACATTTTTTTCTTCTTTAAAAAGTATGTATTCATTTTTAATCTTTCATCTTAAGGTGTGAGGTAGGTCCCCTGCCCCACGGGAATTACGTCTCTGCAGGGAACTTATTATTTCTGAAACGTGGGCAATTCCAGACATAAATAGCAAATTGACAGTTTTATAAACCAGGGAGGTCCCTGTATAAATAAGACAAGAATCAAAGGAAGACCAGAAAAATACAGTTTAATTTGATTTCAATAAAGATTCGAAGAGTGCATGTTTTTTTTATTTTCTTAAACGGCATACCTGTTTGTCCAAATACTGATAATATCGAACAAAATTGGCAGAAACCTTCCTGAATCTATGTTTCTTTGTTGTATAAGGAAAGGAGGTCATATTATTGGGTGCCTAATTTTGGATGGATCATCAATATAAAACCGCAAAACTATCAAAACATTATATTACATTTCCGATACTTACTTCTTTAATATAAATGTTAAGGGTCAGATTTTGGTCGACTTTCTTGAGAATACCTGGTCATAAATGCCAGTTGCAAAGGTGAGATATAGAGGGGGATAGATGGCATTAGGAAAACAGATTCATCGACATATGGGTCCTACCAGGCATATGATATACGGCTGTTGCTACACCCTAAGCGTTTCGGTCCAGAAGTGTTTCCAGTCCAGTAAGGTTAGGACATAAAATGTAATTGATAACTTATTAATTGACACTTAATTATTCATTTTTATAGGTTAGATTAGGTTAGGGTATACTTGGACCGAAACGCTTGGGAAAATCTTGAGATTTATGGACCGAAGCGCTTGGGATTTAGCAACAGCCTGTATGTCATTGGTTATACTGTTATACCGGGGAAGCGCCATATAACGGCACTTTCTGGTTATACACATGGAGTAATTGCCTCTGTTGCCATATACATGAGGCAGAATCGGACCGGGATGCTTTAGCGGCCGTGACATCAAATGATTGGAACGGGCCTAGCATGGGATAGTAAAGTTTCAGAATTATGAAAATATGCCCATTGACAATGATTGACTACTAAACACTACTACTTACTGCTAGGTAACAGAACTGAAGTAATAACCTAAGTGAAGATATCAGTATACAAATCCGAGGTCGGAAGGCGGGGCCCTCGGAGGCATTTTGCATTGTCTGTCCAACACTAGCGTAAGGGGAGAGGGTAAAAAGATCATTCACAAAAGAAAACAACCAATATCATTCAAAATGAATGACTTCTCTAGTGTTTAAAAGCACAAAGAAGCGCAGAATTACAGGGGCTTTATTTTCTCTACCTTCCATTTCCTTCTTACATATCATATCATATGAAGTGATTACGAGCAACGGGAAAACTTGGTCGACGTCGAGAGGTGGTAGACGGGGTCGTGTGCATTTTGACCAACTCTACCAGAATTTCTACCAAGACCCATATCGGGAAATGCCACTTTGGTAAAACTTTCATCCTTTCATGATTTTTTATTGTTAAGAAAATAATACACTTTTTACAACACAGTTTTATGCTAAAATAATAGTTTTGCCACTTTGGTAAAACTTTCATCCTTTCATGATTTTTTATTGTTAAGAAAACAATACACTTTTTACAACACAGTGTCGCATCTGTAAGGAAAAATATACAACTTAACAGCTGATCAGTTACTTATGTGCGTGTGGGCAAAATAATTTTTTTGAAAATAAGATACATACATGGGGTTTTCACTAATCCATTTTTATAAAAAAATGAGTTAACATGGGAAATTCCTTTCTTGGGAACATTGTAAAATCAAAAAAATTAAATCTGGATGCCATTTATGCTAAAATAATAGTTTTAGTGGAGGCGATGCTACATGCTGACGTCCCAGTGGTTAGTCAAGTTCTGGGTACTTAAACCCCACATATTCAGCTGAAGAAAAGCACTCCCTAATCTTTGTGACTGCACAAGCGGGAATGGTCACTCTGTGTCTTTTGCCAAGATACCCTCAACACCATCTGACCACTTGCCTGTAAGCAACACATCTGTAACGCCTGACAGAAAAAGAAAACAAAAGAAGAAAGTTTGAATTTTTTTACAAAATGCATAATAAAAAACATGAATCGGGTCCATTGTATTGGATGTTTCCAATAGGCAATGGACCCAAATCTGTATATGAGAAATGTGACAAAGTTTAACCCACGGAGGGCAATGGATTAAAAACTCTAAAAAAACTGTTTTACTTTTTTACAGGATTTGTTTGTAACCTCTTTGTAAAGTTTTTTAATCACTGACCCTTACAGAAGGTGGAGACACTGGAGAGTGGGGCAATGACCCACTTTTTCTGCACCTACATGTATGCAAACGCTATTCCCCTTTTCCAGGTAAAGGTACGTATTCAGTTGATGAGTCGGTCTTGCAAGCAAGAGGCTTTGATTCTCGGCTGAGATCATCTGTGTTGTGTCCTTGCACAAAGCACTTTATATCGCTTGCGTCGTTGAAACCAGGGATAGTTAAGAACCAGCTCTATGGGCCTAATGGCTTTGATGGAATTCACTCTTTTTTATAGTTCATTACAAATATTTACCAATTATCATTTTTAGCCTATTGCACTTCTAGGTTTTATAATAATTTAGGTACACCACCTTATACGTACATGTGTAAATCTTGTTCCTGTAGCTGTCCATATCGTTGCCGGTACTCATAATATGCCGTTTCAAGGAGATCAATGTCCAGACATACACTTTGAAAGCCATGGTGTTGGATTATGCACCGCACACTATCATCCTCAAGGAAGTCCACTTTGTTTTTCACTTTTTCAAGCTCCTGCAACATTTGCATTCCACTGATATTGGCATTGCAGTACAATTCTCACAGGCAGACAGGTGCACCTGAAAAATAAAATTATAAACCTAAATGGCGTAGAAAGATTGGCTTTTATGTAGTTCACACAATACCAAACATTAAGACCATTTTTTCTTTACTGCAACAACAAGTTTTGAATGACTGGTAGGGATCGACAATAATTGACACTATGTTATATGTTGATTGGTTTGATCACAATCAGTTACAAAATTTAGACCTCAGATTGGGAGAGAACTGAAAGTAATTTTTCAAAAAAACATGTAATTAATCCAGTAGTCCTAATATTTAGTGCTGAAGTTGGGTATAAGCTATAGCTAGAGGCCTTGCATAGAAATAAGTGTTCAAGTTGAGATCTGTTGTTTTATTTACATCTTTAAAAATAATCAACATGGCCATGATGTACAGTAGATGTATGAAAACAATCAAAGCGAAAGCACTCATTGATTTTCTCGCTATGTCCACGACAGTTTTCTATTAAACAACTGCTTGGAGAAATTGTTGAAACCATTGACCATAAAATCAACCAAATGAGTCTCGTGGCCCTGTCCAATCGCACACGTAGTAGCAACAAAAACGATATCAAATTGAGCACATGTACATATTGCAACACATTTTTTCATCCCAGTTGGAACTGGCAGTGGCACACGTCCCCCTGCTACTTAAACCAGACTGGAAAATTTGTTTTCTCCTTTCGCCAGTGCACCACAACTGGTTATCAAAGGCCGTGGACATTGACTTGGTTGTCGATGTTATGTCTGTCCGTACGTCGTACCTGTGTTCTCGTCAGGGTCGTATTAAGCGTTTCGTGATAGCATTTGTACTATCATAACCGAATACGCAGGCGACGACCCCGTCATTGTAATTGTGTGTTCAACTCTCTCTGTTTTCTCCACTTCAAAGATTTACGCCAGAAAATGTGCTTACTTGTACGCCTTACCAATGATATTGTGCACACATGTTAATGTATTTCTGGAAAAATTATAAGCAAATTGACCCCAGAATTATTACAAACTGATCAATCTCCACATCAAACTTCTTAGGTGTAGCCTATCTAAAACAAATTCCCAGACTGGGGCTACTGCCAGCCTAAATAATTGTGCATTGTCAAATTACTTTTAATATTTGACATGTACTCATTTCCCTATCCTGTTCATTTGCTATTAAAATAAGACTGCTTTCTAGTCCTATGATAATTGCCTTGAAACTCAGCCACATAAACCTATGCCCTACATCAAACACATAACCAGATAACTGTGGTTGTAATCACAGGTGTTCCTAGTGTTATGGCAACCAATATACTTATTATATATATATATACACACACACACACACACACACATATATATATATATATATATATATATATATATATATATGTATATATATATATATATATATATATATATATATATATATATATATATATATATATATATATATATATATATATCATATATATATATATATATATATATATATATATATATATATATATATATATATATATATATATATATATATATATATATATATATATATATATATATATATATATATATATATATATATATATATATATATATATATATATATATATATATATATATATATATATATATATATATATATATATATATATATATATATATATATATATATATATATATATATATATATATATATATATATATATATAAAGCAAGGTAGGTCACCTCCTACCGCGACTTTCGAACCGTATATGAAAATTCCATATTTTTGTTCTCAACTCACATATCCTGGAGACTCCCTTCTTCGTTTATAAGCCACAGTATCAGCATTTCAATGACGTCATCGCAACATTTCTTTGGTTAGCACAAATTGTCAGGCATTTAAACTGTCATGCTTGTAATGGGGGTAGAAAAGAGTAACAAATACTGTGGCTTATTATCGAAGAAGGAAGTCTCCGGCAAATGTAAATTCAGTGAAAAATTGTAATTAAGATTCGCGAGTGGTCAAAAAAGGGAATTTTCATATATGGTTCAAAAGTCGCGATAGGAGGTGACGTACCTTGGTAAATATAAGTAAAAAGTATATATGTTGCCATAACGCTAGGAACACCTGTAGCTGTTACACTAGCTGTAGTAGCCTCTAGTACTTGCGCGAAATTAAAGGAGCGAGACTTGATAAGAGGTTGTTTTTTTGATAAGAAACATATGAATGCGGAAATTTTGATAAAAAAATATTATTTCATGTATATACAATTCATTTTACGTCAATTTGGAGCCGATCAACGTCAGGAACTGCCGAGTTTTCGTATTCCAAACCTACTTCTGCACCACCTGTCGCAACTGCCACTGGCTCGAATTGGTACGGTTGCAAACCAAATGCTACTTCTTCTTCATCGCTAATTTCGCTTTCACTTTCATCAAAACTCGACGAAGAACAAGACAAGCGCAAATCGTATTTCCTGTGAAATATTGTCGACCTTTGAGATATTTCTGATCTATTTTGTGTTTAATTTTCTATTTGATTACAAGTTGACGATAACGCTTGAAACACACAGTGCATCAATGATCAGCGTCATTGTATACAGTCGCTTCGTTCATGCAATGACGTCACCAGGCTTATCGTCGCAAACATATTTTTTCTTACACTTCCGGGTTCAGATTGCGGCATAGTTCGTTTTTCATTTGACATTATCTACACGAAAATAACGGTTTTATAACAAAAAAGGTAAAAATTTGTCAATCAAATTGTCCAAGTATTTAATTTCAATTAGTGAAATATGCCCGTGTCATAACGTACGTACCCCATATGCTATAGAGCTTAACCACAAATAATAACCAATTAGGGTCAATTTGATATAATTTGAGAATTGATCATATAGTATTTAGAACGAATTTTAAAAGTTACGTATGCAGTAAACTTAAGCTTTAAGGTCCTAAAAGGTGTGGATGAATGAACAAGCTCATTCAATCAAGTAATGATTTACTGAATTATTTTGCTGTACAGCTATTCGTCTAGTTAATCATTATTTATTAATTTATTCATTATTGTGGCAATTTTAATCCTTACTCATGTATTTATTCTTTCGATTATTTCTTTTATTATTCATCTTGTAAAAGATGCTTTATGTCTGTATGTATTTACTCAATGATCAATATTTGAGAGATAGTGGATATGGTCATTATTTTGTATATGTAAATGCTTTCAGATTTATGTATACATGACTGAAATAAGACCAGAGGTGACATCGCAGCCTGGCATTCCTCGATGTTCTTTGTCAAGGAAATATTGTCACATATTTGTGTCTTACGACCAACTGACCAATGACATATATAATGCAGAAGATTATAGACCTATATGTAGTGGCGGCGATTTATTTTCAACATTGGGAGGGGTGGGGGTGGACTAACCCAGACAGTGGTGTAACCAGCCATAGGCTTTATATAAGGCTTCATTTTTTTTGGTGAGGAGAGGGACATTAGCATATTCGTCTCCCAACAAAAATACTGGAATGATTTCCCAAAAGTCTAAAATTTTGTGCAGATTCTAATATGCACAATAGAAATTAGTATGCGCGTGATTTTTTGGTAATCTTAATGAAAACAATCGATCTTGGGCTGTTGGAAAAAAAATCACATTTCGA
>JAIGNY010000255.1:62500-67500 GCA_020152595.1 Chiridota heheva
GGGGGAAAGTCACAACATAAATTTTGCGTATGTGGGGAGGGAGTCATAGAATCACATTAAGATACAAAACAGCATAATATATAAATATTCGAAAGGGAAAAAATGCCTCCCTTAAAGAATTAGTTCGGCACTTTCGTCTATTATAAAAGGCAGGGCCTACGCGCAGTCTTATTACTCGGACCCATAAATCTAAATTTGTGTAGGTGGTAATCTGTCTCACAGGGCGGCTGAAGTGGGAAATGGTGTTCACCTTATATATGAAAGTGATTCTATAGTGATTTTTTCCTCTGAATATGATGGCGTACACCGATAAATGTTAAAGTGTGCCCCCCAACCCCCACGGGAACCTTTTGAGGGTTTGGGTCCATATGGTTAAACATTGACAGATTTAAGCAATTTTGGTGTCTATTTGTAGGTTTGGGGATGCACCGCTTTCAAAAGAGTCATTTTAAAATCCAAAATTGCCGAATTAGGGGTCAATTTTCAAAATGGCCGCTACATGGTCCTAGGCCTTTTATCCCAATTCAATTACTGTGTGGCTTTCACCAATTAAAGTAATTATGGTGTCTATTTGTAGGTTTTCGGATGCACCGATTTCAAAAAAATCATTTTCTAAATCAAAAATGGCCGACGTCTGGGTCAAATTTAAAAATGGCCATATTATCACTATTTTGTTATTTCATTAAAGATATTTCCCCTCATTGCTTGGATGGCAGGGCACGTTTCCCACTTTCAGTAATCATTTTCCCCACTTTACCTTACATAGCGAAAGTTTCAATTTGAGGGCCGGTTTCGAACACTCTCTGCAGTCCCTGCAAATAGGCAAAAAGAGTTGTAATATCTGAATAACTTATGATAGCATGTCACCCTCCCGACCTTGAATAAGCAATATAGCCTTAGATATTGTATAAGGGATCTCAAGCATGGCACCCTCCCTTCTTTAAATTAGCAACACAGGTTTAGACCATATAACTGACTTCTGTCCATATATAACTAAAATTCAAACGATATTTATGACATTTTCATTCCAACGTTTGCAGGTTTGGATGGTATATTTGGGAGAACAATCATAGTCATGATCTGCCAAGTGCCAAACAATCGTCATTGCCTTTCAAATCTTGATCGAAAAATTTCCGCAAACCTAATTTAAGTAATGTCATGACCGAAATTCATGTGTTCATAATGGATCAATGGTATACTGGGAAAATCTCATCGACCAATCAAATTCTGGGGAATTCTTAGCCCGTCTGCACAATTTACGTATGGTATGGGACCCATAATATAGAAAAAGGCTAGCTTGCAAACGCTAATCGTACGTGCGTTATTCACTTGGTTGAAAATGTGACCTGAGGTTATCAGACCACATAGCAACCGCGAGCATTCACCCCGCATTGAAGTGAAAACAAAGCGATCAGCTGTGTTTGTTTACATGGGATATGTACCGCACACAGTAAACGCATACTTACTTGCCCACGTGTATAGCGCAAAGGTTTGTTTTCACCCCAGAAAATGACGTCATCTCTCGGATGTGACGTGGACCAACAAAAGAATATTTGAACCTGATGGAGATATATGTTGTTTACATTATTTCCTCCAGCAGTAATTGATTGATTGGGTAACAAATGGAAAATTTTCCCAGCAGTTGATTGGTCGAAGTACTGAAGAAATCAGATTGGCTAAACTCGGTTTGAAAATGTCTCTTGACCTATCCGTGGCCAAAAACATTTTATGATTATTAGACAAATTCCCCTCTTTGCAATATGGTAGACAGTAGAGGTTTCTCAAGAATTCGACATGTCAGGAAAGCTTTGGTCTAGATGACATGTAGAGGATGTACCCATAGCTGTCAATTGCCAATATGCATGTTTTAATCAGTTTGTATAGGCCTACACATCATTTACGAGACTTTAAAACATGTTCAATGCATATGGAATTTCCATTAAAAATTGTTCTTGCACATAAAATAAACTTGACAAAAAATAGGAAACGATTAAGTTAAGAAGAGAGCCGGGCATGAGATTATGCAGCAGGCCTACTCATCATTAGGCCTACTAAAAACATATTTTAAAAAAACCTGTAATTATCGATTACAGGCCGACAGAAAAGAAAGTAATCCTAACAGCGATCAACCAAATGTGAAGAAGCTCTGTCCCCTTTTTAAAATAATAAATCTGACGAAGCAATTTTGGTACTGTATCTGACCCCCCCTCCCTCCCCGCACCACTCAACAATATTTTTTAATATGGTAGGCATGTCCATTTTCTTCTTCTTTTAAGGAGTAGTTGCCCCCTCCCCACTTCGACTAGTGGATACCTGGGTGTCGTACAAATTGATACCTTGACACCTGAGGGTAAATTTGAATTGATAACTGAATACCTGGGTGTAAATATAAATTGATACCTGGATACCTGGGTGTAAATATAAATTTATACTTGGATACCTGGTTGTGATATAAATTGATACATGGATGTAAATATATATATTGATACCTGGATGTAAATACAAATTTATACCTGGATACCTTGGTGTAAATATAAATTGATATCTAAATATCTGGGTGTAAATATAAATTAATATTTGGATACCTGAGTGTAGTATAAATTGATACCTGGATACTTGGGTGTAAATACAAATTGATACCTGGATACCTGGGTGTAAATGTAAATTGATACCTGGATACCTGGGGGTAGTATTAATTGATACCTGGATACCTGGGTGTAGTATAAATTGATACCTGGGTGTAAATATAAATTGACACCTGGATACGTCGGTGAAGATATAAATTGATACCTGGATACATAGTTGTAAATATTAATTGATTGCTGGATACCTGTGTGTAGTATACACTGACACATAGATACCTAGGTGTAGTATAAATTCATACCTGGATACCTGGGTGTAGTATAAATTCATACCTGGATACCTGTGTGTAAATAGAAATTGATACCTAAATACCTGGGTGTAGATATAAATTGATACCTATATACCTGGGTATAGTAAAAATTGATACCTGGATACTTATCTGTAAACATGAATTGATACCTGGATACCTGGGTGTAGCATGAATTGATAACTGAATACGTGGGTGTAGTATAAATCGATACCTGGATAACTGGGTGTAGTATAAATCGATACCTGGATACCTGGGTGTAGCATAAATCGATATCTGGATACCTGGGTATAGTATAATTTGATACCTGAATACCTAGGTGTGAATATAAATTGATACCTGGATACCTGGGTGTAGTATAAATTGTTGGAAAATTTCCGCGAACTTTTAAAAATACCAACTGTAAGTGCAATGGAAGTATACAGCATGAAATTAATGTCTGAATGTGGGACCCACTTAAGGAAGACGGTTGTACCAATTGCACGCCAAAGTGCCAAAAGGCCCGTTCTCTGCCTGGATAAAACTTGTTGATATTAGGCCTAGTAAAAGTGTTTCATGGTCACAAGTTTTGGGAACCTAGTCTTACCAGGCCATGATGTTACTACCATGTTACTGCATGCCAATTGTGATAAGTATTTTGCAGACATGCAGGAGGAATCTGGGAAAGGCTTATTAACTGGCGGCTATTTCCCCTGGTATGCGGTTCCTTTCTGCTATACGCTACTGATCAACTGCAGATGCTATACGCTACTGATCAACAGCAGATCAGGGATTTATAGGTGTCGTTGGCGATACAAATGAACGGTGAATTGGTCATGACATTGCTGGCGATGGTCCAGTAAATTGAGCTTTCAAGTGCCCCCCCAAAAAAGGTACCAATGACATTTCCTATCTATGCCGGGAAAATCCGAATTATCGAAAATCCCGTCAGAGGGGGGAAAAGTCCAAACCAAAATTTGTGCTCATTTAGCATCCGTTTCAAGTTGTTAGATATGTTCATGTGTACGTCAATTTGCGTCTACAATCGACAATAAGCGCGATTTTTGACGAGGAAATATTTTCGATGGCGAATGAAGTTCACTTACCAACAAAGAGTTTATGCAAGCTAGAAAATTTTGAAGAAGAAAAATTGTCCCACCATGTGCAAAGTTATAAGGGTTTAAAATATGAAATCATATTGGGCAGTTGGGAGAAATGAAAGAAAATTCATTATTTTTGTAATCTCACTTTCAACATTCAGCCATTAAACCACGTGAAAATGCTCTGCTAAAGGAAAGATTAAGTAGCCTATTACGTGGGTTGATAGGTCTGTTGGCCATGATATAAAGGATATAATTGTAAGACCATCATAATAAATGCAAACCGTTTTTTAGATTGTTGGGTAAAACCTCTTCCTCTTGTAAGAATCACCGAATACCAGGTCAATACCCCAACTGAGAGTAAGCAATTTTCTATTTTTGCCATGGATCTATAATCCCAATACATCCCGATTTAATTCATCTATTTTCCACAACATATTTTGCATAATCCGATAGAAGAAGAGGAGGTAGCAGAAACTTGGGCCCCCTTTACAAAAGACTTGAAACTGGCCACCCTTACAAAAATAATAACAAAAACTATAAGGAATTAAGCAAAAGTAAACATGTAATGCAACTCCTCCCCACCCAAATAACCCATCCAATCACCCTCACCCCTTCGCCCAACCACATACACATACCTAGCTCGGAACCACCCCCCCCCCCCCTCTTCCTCTTAAAAATAATATAACCCAGAATTGATTACCGTACATGATATAACTCACTTTCTTCGATTTTTAAATGTCTTTCGCAAATTTTCTTTTTCTTGTGTGTGTATGGAGGTAGGGGAAGAAGAGGAGAAGAAGGGAGGGAAGGGGGTGACCACACATATGACGTGATTGCTACTTACTACTTTATGCACATTTTCTTCATTAACTGTTCATAACAATTAATTTGGTGCGAATATCGGGCACCATGCATATAAAGTTCAGATGTTTATCAGTATAGCAACTAACTGCTTTAATTCATAAGAACAGTGGCGTCGCTACAGATGTGTGTGGGGGGAAAGTTCCCCAAAATTTTGCTGTGCCTCC
>JAIGNY010000255.1:72500-75000 GCA_020152595.1 Chiridota heheva
CTAATGTCTCATAGTAGATGCGCGTGTACAGTGAGTGACTAATAACTAACTTCACCCAACTCTACTATAACATGTATAAATTATCTGGAAGCCGTCTTTCTTGAGTCTGTGGAAATATGGAGATGATCCCTTAATAACAAAACAGCAAAAGTAAACAACAAATTGCAACGAAATAAAAAGTAATATTATAAGCTTGAAATGAGCATGTTGTTACAAATTCTAAGTAACAAATCGATGAGGAACTTGAAGGCTTGAAGTTTTCTCACATCAATACCTAACGTTAGGCTACCAAATTGCAAATGGTTTCACACAACACACAATGTAGTCCAGGCCGGAGTACACTAACGTTACATTACTGTAGCCTGGCAATTGAATGGCCTATGATTACCACAGCAACGCTTTTTAAAAGCAATTAATCGCTACGTACATATCTAAATAAAATAAGATTTAAAATAAGATTTTATAAGCAACTTATTCTTTTTCCTAAATAAAACTGAAATCATTGCCCATATTTGTCAGCGTTTACGTCGGTCAGTTTAGGTTAAAGAGGGAGGCTCGTCTTAGTAAAATACGGTAAAAATGGGGGATATCTTGACGTCACTTCCGGTTGTGGAGGCACGATCCGATCCTCTGTCTGTTTGTACCACACAGTACAGCCAGACACCAGCATGTACGTTGTGTGTGCAGAATTACATACACAGCGCATTACGTTACTGTAACGAGAAACTTATTTGTTTTTTTCAATGCTTTTTTGTCAGAAAGCAAAAGTGAAATTTTAGTATTATAATACTACAATGAGAGTTACCAAATGAAAATTACTGAGAAAAAAAAAGAAGATAAATAATTCTACAGAGTCTCGAACTCACGACATGATTTGAAAAAACCGTTTCTTATAATCGCCGCAATCATCTGGCCTATCTCGTGAAGTATTCTTCTTACGTTTTAAATAACTATATACCTTGCAATACGAGACAACGAATCACGCAGCAAAATTTCAACCAATCAAAAAATTTGAAAGGAATTCCAAATATTGAGCCCATATAACGATATCGCCTCTTAACAAGGAGCAAGCTCCTTGTTAAAACTAGCGGCATACGTTCGGCGTTAGCTTCAGATCAGACTTCAACAACAATTGGCACAATTATGACAGCACATTATTTAAGGTCCACTGAAATTGTTCAAGACATCTACTAGTTTTGACAAAGAGCTTCTTTGATCATTTATCCCTTATCAAAAAAGTTGTTTGCGTAGTATTTTTCTGTAAATATACTTAGGCCTAAGTTAGTAAGCGCAATACATGCCTGTCTACAATCTAACGCTGCGCTAAAGTGTTGTCGTCCTGCATGTGCTGTAAAAATAATTCGTTGTTTTGGGGTTCTTGTTAGAAATAAAATGAACGTTAAATCCTAATGATTAAACCTAAGATAAATGTAATTAATCTTAGTGTGTAAAGAATTTCAATTCAAACTTTTTAAAGTTAAATTAGCAGTTTGTCTATTTGTATTGCCCTCTCTTGGAACCAACATGGGTGGAGGACGAACTAAAAAGTATCACGCTCTGAAGTATAGGTTCTACTCTCGGCCTTCAACTTATATGAAATATATCGGCCAAATGACGTCACACTCTCTGGCATTACCTAGAAGTATAGCCAGAGAGCGTGACGTCATTCGTCCTATTCACTTGGTCGGATATCCGAAAAACTTCGTGACATGAGGTCATCAGACCGCATGGTTTCTGCGCGCCGCCGGAGTGTAAACAAAGCGATCAGCTGAGTTTGTTTATATGCCATACCAAGGAGCTTCTACACAGCCGAATTTCAACAAATTTGTGATTATTTTCAAAACATTGACTAATCAATGTTCCTTAAAATCTCCAATCCTTTGAGACAATATATATATGATGATCAATTTGGAATATGTGGCGTCGTTTTATTGAATTTTCGGTAAAAATATCACTGTTTTGGTCATTTCGAAATTTCCGCGACTGACCCAAATTCCAACCATATGAGTTCAACCAGGGACACTGTTATAGATCCCTGGTTCAACATACCTACATTAAAGTACCCAGCAGGTGTACCAGTAAAACGTACAAGTCAGATCGTTCGTAAGATATAAACTTGGGCAGTAACTGAGTGACACTTTTCATTTAAAAAAAGGCGCTTTTGTCAGTTTTTGAAAAAGTAAAGGAATCTTGCCTGGTGGCCCAATGGTTCATATGGTTTGAGCATGGGTGGGATTTGAGGAGAGCAAGGGTTTCCCCATCCTCACTTTTTGTCCAAATGGATACTTTTGTATGGCGATGTGTTGTATTTTAGCGTGGTTTTGTGATATCCCCTCCCGCCTCCCCCTACTCACACACACACTGAAATAAATAGAATATAAATTAAATAAATAAAAAAACAGTGTTGTAGATTTAGGGTTAAATAAACTTTCACCGCAAGTTGCAAATTGTGTTAACAACAGAATGTCGGAGATTCTGGAGGCGTAATCGGGCGATTAGT
>JAIGNY010000255.1:77500-94408 GCA_020152595.1 Chiridota heheva
TGGGCTCTGATTGGGCATCAATAAAACGTTTAAAAAAAAAAAAACACTTTTTGAAAAGCGGAAATGACGTAATTTTAATCCTAACTTGCCGCGGGAAAATTAACAATTGTGCAGTACAGTCGATCAAACATACGTATATACATTGCGAGGCTGGTAAATAAAGTACATAGGCCTACTTAAATTTACTACTCAGGTGTAGCTGGAGCCGGAGAATGACTGACAGACTGAAAATTTATGCAATTAATTTCCAATGCGTGTCTGACAGAAGGTGGAAAAGGAGAGGATGGAGTGAAAACGCAGTATAATGCAATCAAAGATCCAACACTGAGAGTGAGAAGACTATCATCAGGTAGGACCCATAACAACAACACACAGGCGTTCCTAGCAATGGATAATGGCAAGCTAGACTAGGCTAGGCCTATGGTATAATATTATGATAATTATACTAAGGTTAGGCTACATAAATTGGGCTCACCGCAAATAAACATCCATAGGGGCACTATCGTTACGGTCATAGGAGAGAACACAAAGTTTTGTTCTGACGCCTAGCAAATGTTAGTCAGATAAACATCTGACCGTACTATTTCGCTAGTATCATGACTGCGAATATGTATTGCATGATAATGTAGGCCTAGTGCGTAGCATGATGTAGGGCATACGGATGTTATCTCTCTAAGCAAATGTAGGCCTATGTTATATTATCAGATACCATTGACCCAGTGTAGCCCCGTTGGTCAAGATTAACGAACAACAGGAATGCAGGGCACTCTGCAAATTTAGGCATAGGCCTACTGCATAATATAACTAATTATTACTAGGCCTACCACTGGCGCTAGTACTATGCTATAAGTATAAATGACTCGTTAGTAGGTCTAGGCCTACAATTATTGTTGATGACAAATTGATTTGAACTAAGCCTAAGGTTACGTTTTTACTAGGGCTAGATGTAATAAATATGTATTTGATTCTTTCATGGCCTTGGGCATATTTTTCTAATTTTTGGATTGTTTTTATTGTAAATTATGTAGGCCTACTGGGTAATATTATTATTAATGGGTATCAAAAATAGTCCTAAAAAAAATAAGCATCATATTTCAAGCCATTATTGAGTTATAGTTGAGGAGATTGTGTCCTGTTAAAAATTATCAATGGGTCAACAATCTTCCATTGTAGATAAATTCTTATTCCTGTATGTTATGTATCTGTGCGAATTTATGCAAAAGGAACTGCTTTATTTAAATGTATCTTTATTCTCATCTGTGCGATCAAGCAAACCCTAATGTTTACCTTTTCCAATACTTCAGTTATATGTCACAAACCTGTTAGTTATTTCAAGCCCATTTTCAAAATAATTTTTGCATTCTATCACATAGGCCCACAGCATGAGTGGCAGATATTTTCTCAGACTATCAAGAAATAAGTTTAATAACAACTGATCTTTAAAAGGTCACTTTTGTAAGGTCATTACCAGTAGGGGCCTATACAGTACGATATACTGTATATCAAACTAGACTTCACTTCAAAGTGGTTTGTTTTTACAGCATTGTAAACTTTGATATGGATTTGCATACAAGTTCTGCTAAGTACAGACATAAACACAGAGAATAGATGTTTACAAATTTTATAAAATGGAATTCAAATAAAATTGTAATCAAATAAATATCATAAATTTATAAGCTGTGTAAGAGCTTTAACTGAAGTACCTGCAATGACCTCAAGTATGTATAGCATTATGCCTATGACCGACCATATAGGGATAGTAGGCTCCGCCTTTGAATATCCTGACTTTTCCAACTCTTTTGTGAAAGCCAACAAAGTAAAATTTAGCCTCATGACGCATACCAACATGAAAAGTAGGCAGAATTTTCCACCGAAAGTGGGGCAATGTCAAAAGTTTGGGGGGACAAAATCACGCTAAGATGCAAAAATAATCTAACAAAAGGTTCAAATTCGGGAACAGTTGAAGGAAAGGGGGGGGGGGTGCCTTCCTTTCAATTTCCCTTTCAAATCCTGCTGTGTTCATGAACAACGGTGACCGATATGCTTACTATTCTTGTTTACATTCACCATGTGGTATATGTTATGTATTGTTGTCAGATCTCGTTCATACTTTCAACATCAAGCTTTGTTATTATAGGTAAGCACGCTAGTTGTTCGATTTAGTGGTGTACGCCCGCGGATATATTTGAAGCTTGGACGTTCACAGTGTTTTCTTACCGGCGCTAAATTTACTGGCATAATTGTCAAACTTCTTGCATTGGTACTGTACTGCTCAGTATCCCTTCAATCAAATTTTTATCCTTTTTGAGATATGGTTTCCATACCTAAACTCTGTAGTGTACTATTGATTTCAAAAATGATTTATGCAAACTGACAATAATTTTTCTGTTCTGTAAGTTTCTTTTGATTATTTCCATCACTTTTGCTTGTCTTGAGTAGTGCTATTATCAACTTTTACAGTAGGCCTTTTTCTTCTTTTTTGTTGTCGAAAGTAGTTTGATCATTCATCACATCCCTTAGGTAAGGATTATTTAACAATTCTTTTATCCACGGCAATAGCTTTCCTTCTACACTGTAAGCCTCTACCTTTATACTGAGTAGCACAAGATCAAAAGCTCATATCCAAATAACGAACATCCACTTGTTCACCATTATCAATTTTACTTGTCAGGTGATTTCACTATTCCAAAAGATTTGTTACACGTGATTGTTTCCTTCTAAAGCCGTATTAACTGTTTCCAATCAACGTGGTATTCTATGAATTATCTGTTATTTTATCTTTTATTTCTAACATCTCTAAAAATTTACCAAGTACTGATGCAGGGTGTGATAAATGAATATGAAAGTAATTTGTCCACCCACCAGTGATTCTTGACATGAGTTTGTTTATCTTCAAAATTTCTGAGCTTTATACAAGTATTAGAGTCTCTGCTTTGTCAATATCTCTTTTCTGCTTTGTCTGTTTGATTGTCTTTTCTCTTTTGACTCCAGCTTCTTTGTATTTGGTATTTTACTCGTCACTATAAACTAAAAATCATAAAGCTGTTATTTCTACAGTCTCGTACTTTATCCTTTGCCAGTGCATCTTTCTTTTGCTTTGAATACTAAGACTGCCTTGGCAGTAAATGAGTGACCCTAATGGCAAGTTTGTCTCAACTAGCATTAAAATAAATTAACCAACAAATGAAGTTGGTGTGATTAGCTCTGTTTATCTTTCTTGCTTGGCATAAGTCAACTAAATTCAACTTCTTCCTACTATATTACTCTGCCTCATTCACACTTGAAGATTATTGCAGAGCCATGGATGAACATGAACTGTAAAGCTCATTAACTTCCATGTTCAACCTTTTCTTTCCATACAGCCTTTTCATGGCACCTTCAATTTATTTTAAATGTAGATGACACATGTTCTTTGATATTTCAGACTGCAGCTCTGATGTGATTTAATACCAATGAACATTTGAATACATCTCAGGATAAATCATTCCATATGTTCCATTGTGTATGGATTGTTTTGTGGGACGATTTGTGTTTCTTAAGTAAACTGCAATGAACTATTAAGTATTAGTGCTACAAGTACTATTCAGAATTTGCATATGTCTGACAAAATAAACCTATTTTGACATAACATACTGTAGCTTCAAAAACATGTCATCTGAATGGATTACAGTTTACTTCCTTAAGTAATCCTGCTCATGGTAAAAGCAGACTTGCTCATAGCAATACCGTACTTGCTTGTGGTAAAAACTGGCTTGCTCATGGCAATACAGTACTTGCTTGTGGTAAAAGCTGACTTGCTCATAGCAATACAGTACTTGCTTGTGGTAGAAGCAGACTTGCTCATGGTAAAAACACACTTGCTCAAAGCAATACAGTACTTGCTTGTGGTAAAAGCAGACGTGATCGTTGTTGTTACTAACTTTTGCATTCATGTCACCTGTCACAATTAGCATGTCTTGTCTATGCACCTGGTCCAACATTCCTTGTAGCTGGGTGTAAAATTCACCCTTGGTCTCTTTTGCATTTTTCTGTGGGTGCATACACATGGACCATCATCATCTTGATGTGTTTGGAATATAATCTGACATTGATAATTCTTTCATTTACTGGTTGCCAGTCAATGAGTGCGCTTTCTGCCTCCTTGGACATCATAATTGCAACCCCTTGCCTGTGGTTGTCACCAACTCTTTCAGAGTAGAGCACAGTGTCACCACTTGCAAGTCTCATCTTTTCATGTCTTGTCAAGTGACTCTCACTGATTCCCATGATTTGTGTCTTTTAATTCATCTCCTTTGCTACTTGGGCTATGTTTCTACTTTGGTACAATGTCCTCACATGCCGATTCCTGATTATCTTTGTTTTTGAATGAGAAGTAGCCTTGCTCATGGCAGAAGTATACTTGCTCATGGCAGAAGTATACTTGCTCATGGCAGAAGTAGACTTGCTCATGGCAGAAGTAGACTTGCTCATGGCAGAAGTAGACTTGCTCATGGCAGAAGTAGACTTGCTCATAGTAGAAGTAGACTTGTTCATGGTAGAAATAGACTAGCTCATGGTAAAGACACATTTAAGTTATCTCCAAATTATCAGCTTTTTTTTCTTCAGTAAAGTCATGTCAGTTTTACAGGTAGTCCATTTACAGATGTTTCCAATTCCATGTGTTGAAAGCTTTTACTTTTCTTCTACAATTCTTAAACAACATGGAATTAGAGAGTCCCTTACCTTGGCTTACTGTACCTATTCTATTTGTGTCAGAAGCTATCCACATAAAGCCAGAGTGCTTGACCTTTAGTCATTTCTATCTTTGACAGCACTTCTGGTGTTGCTTCTGGTGTTGACTGCCAACCAACCATACCCTATTTGTTCAGCACTGTGCACCTTCATGTTGTTTTAGGGGGTTCTCTTTTTCTCTTTCCATCAAGTTGCAAATACCTGTGGTCCTTAAATTCTTTTCCCATTACTTGGAGAGAGGCCATCATCACCCGAATCCCCAAAACTAACAAAGACAGATCCAACCAGTCTTAACAAAGACTTATGTATGGGTGCATGTACATGTATGATGTTGTTATGGTAAGGTTTGTAACAAAATATTTTGGCTTCCAAATGAATGGAATATTAGTCTGATTTAAGTTAGTTTCTGGGCATTTCCATCAGTTATATTGTAGTAAGTTTAATCTGTGTAATGAATTAAATTTTTAAAGAGAAATTCACTCTTATTAAGTTTCGATCAATTTATGGTAGCCTGGGCGTGCATATCAACTTGTAAATCAACTAGCGCGGACATAAATATTAGTTGGTTTTGGACTGGCATTTTGTCGAACATTTTTCCCCACCCCCACCAGCCTGAGTCTTGGACCTGCTTTTGTATGTCATAGATGAAATGTTGTTATCCTAATTGTTCTCCCTAATGTCTTCTCCTGTACTGCTTTTCATAATCTTTTACCATAAATGACTATTCTCTATACATACCCAGCCCCCTCCTTCCCCCTCTTCGTGGTTAAATTTAAGACCTGCTAAACCTCATATGTTCTTCTGGTGTTGTGGTGTGGTGTTGTGGGCCCCTAGGGCCATGCCCCTTACCTTCCCCCCAATAATTTCGTTGGGTGGCTTAGTACCATTTTGGCCTCCCCCAATAAATACAGGTTATTTTGTAGAGTAGGATACATGGCACCATTTCGCCTGCTAAGTTGCTTTACTTTATCTAAGTACCTTTATATTCTCTTAGTACCTTTTTATGTACTTATGGTTATCATGTCTTTATACCATGCACCTATGCCAAAGCTAACTCGCTTGCTTGGTATACATTACTTATTGCATTCATTAGGTCCCGTGCTTTGGCCGCGGTATTACTGCCTACGGTAAAGCCAATGCATATTGTGTACCTAATTATTCACAAGTATCTTCTGCCCAGCTCATGAGCATCACCCGCCTTGCCGACCACTCGGGTAGTCTTGTCTGCTCATTTACTTATTTGGTCAATCGACCAACCAGCAACACATTCCAAACTTACTTGGAAGTTCCTAACTTACTTGGATTGTTGGTATATCCTACACCTAACACTAGTGCTGGCAAATCCAACTACTTTACCTGCGACATCTCGCTTCTCCGGTAATTTAGGTATACCAACATGGGCCCCATTGTATTTATTTACCATTACATCTTTATTGTATTGTAGCATATTCTTATACTAGCACACACGCTCTGCCTATTTACTTAGTTACGCGTGTATTCATAGGGATCCTCTTATGTTTTCATCTACAGGACCCCCAGAGTGACAGCAGCTTTCAGGCCACACCACGTTATCCAAACCGGTGGACTATAAGGTCAGTCCCCACAACTTAAGTAAGCAGCATACTTATGATAACTAAAGTAAGCATAATACATACAATAACTTAAGTAAGCAGCATCGTATGGTAACTTAAGTAAGCAGCATAAGTAAGTAAGCATAATACATACGGTAACTTAAGTAAGCAGCATAAATACGGTAACTAAAGTAAGCAGCTTATGTATGGTAACTTAAGTAAGCAGTATATGTATGGTAACTTAAGTAAGCAGCATACGTACTAAACTTCAGTAAGCAACATAAGTAAGCATAATGCGTACGGTAATTTAAGTTAGCATAATAACTACGGTAACTAAAGTAAGCAGCATATGTACGGTAACTTAAGTAAGCAGCATACGTATGGTGAATTAAGTAAGCAGCATAAGTATGGTAACTTAAGTAAGCAGCAAACGTACCGTAACTTAAGTAAGCATAATACATACAGTGACTTAAGTAAGCAGCATAAGTTCAGTAACTTAAGTAAGCACTAAGCAGCATACGTACGATAACTAAAGTAAGCAGCATATGTACGGTAACTAAAGTAAGCAGCATACGTATGGTAACTAAAGTAAGCAGCTTACGTATGGTAATCTTAGTAAGCAGCATACATATGGTAACTGTTTAAGTAAGCAGCATACGTATGGTAACTTAAGTAAGCAGCATACATACGGTAACTAAAGTAAGCAGCATACATACGGTAACTAAAGTAAGCAGCATACGTACAGCAGCTTAAGTAAGCAGCATACATACGGTAACTTCAGTAAGCAGCATACGTACGGTAACTTAAGTAAGCAGCATACGTACGGCTACTTAAGTAAGCATAATTTGGAAGCAGCATACATACTGTAATTAAAGTAAGCAGCATATGTAGGTTGACTTAAGTAAACAGCATACGTAGGGTAGCTTAAGTATGTAACCTACGCACCGTAATGTAAGAATCTTGAATGTAAGAGTCTTTGATTTTGATGTGTCCCGAATGGATATTTAAATATCATATATTTTGAAATTTTTGGTGTGTAGATCGTATACCTTGAGGTGTTCAATCAATGTTTTATCTTTGATGAGGATTTATTTTATTACGCTGAATTACATTGTTATGATTGTTTATGAGTTGAAGTTGTATTTTAGTTAGATAAATTGGTGTTATAGTCGTAGTTCCAGATTGACCAAATCATAGTTACGGAAGTTTCTCCAGTTATTTACTTCACGAATGTACGTCTAAGAATTGATGACGTCAAGCTCTGGATATTTATTCTTTGTTTGCCTAATTTTCACATGTGTGACTCGTGTACATCAGTTGTTAGACTTCATCTACATACATTTACATATTTGGATAGATTAGTTTAATAGGTAAAGCAGGGTTAATCATGAGACCTTTGACATTGAATCACCTTGAAGTGTCACCGTTAGTTTGATTTACATAGTATGGTACTTTCCTCTAATCAGATGGTTAGATCTGATAAGGTGTTCAGGTCTATCCAATCAGGCTAGTTGTTTACTTGGAAGTGCGTATGATCTATCCACTTTGAGTCAGTCTCGTCCGTGTGGTTTTTCTGTGAAGTGTGTGTTGTGGTTTCTCTTATTTATTACATATCATTTGTTGTATTTTCGTTTCAAAGAACTGTCAATCATTTGTAAAAACCATTGGAACTTGAAGCATGTTGAGGATTTAATAAACTTGCGACCAGAAATTAGAGAATCTTTCTCTGATGCTTCATTTTATCCACTTAGTGCAGTTTGTGTTGTTTTTCTTTTATAATTAAGCCTAGCATTATAAACCGTAAGATTTTGACTATCCCATCACTGCCACTGATGTAAGATAGTCCTAATCTTACGGTTGATAACACTTGGCTTAATTGTATAACAAAGGCAACACAAACTGCACTCAGCGGATAAAATGAAACATCGATAGAAAGATTCTTTAATTTCTGGTCGTAAGTTTATTAAATCCTCAACATGCTTTAAGTGTCAATAGTTTTTGCAAATGATTGACAGTTCTTTGAAAGAAAAATACAACAGATGATAAGTAATAAGTAAGAGAAACCACAACACACACTTCACAGAACAACCACATGGATGAGACTGGCTCAAAGTGGAAAGATCATATGCAATTTCAAGTAAACAACTATCCTGATTGGATAGACCTGACCACCTGATCAGATATAAGCATTTGATAGAAGGAAAGTACCATACTATGTAAATCAAACTAATGGTGACACTTCAAGGTGATTGGATGTCAAAGATCCCATGATTAACCCTGCTCTACCTATTGGACATAAGTATCTAAATAGGTAAATGTATGTAGATGAAGTCTAACAACTGATGTACATGTGACATATATGTGAAAATTATGTAAACAAAGAATAGATTAGGAATATCTTACAGTACCTTAAGTAAGCATCATATGTCAGTAACTTCAGTAACCGGCATTCGTACGGTAACTAAAGTAAGGAGCATACGTATGGAAACTTAAGTAAGCAGCATACGTACGGTAACTAAAGTAAGCAGCATACGTATGGTAACTAAAGTAAGCAGCTTACGTATGGTAACCTAAGTAAGCAGCATACATACGGTAACTACTAAAGTAAGCAGCATACGTATGGTAACTTAAGTAAGCAGCATACATACGGTAACTAAAGTAAGCAGCATACGTACAGCAACTTAAGTAAGCAGCATACGTACGGTAACTTTAGTAAGCAGCATACGTACGGTAACTTAAGTAAGCAGCATACGTACGGTAACTTAAGTAAGCATAATTTGGAGAAAGCATACATACTGTAACTAAAGTAAGCAGCATATGTAGGTTTACTTAAGTAAACAGCATACATAGGGTAGCTTAAATATGTAGCCTACGCACAGTAATGTAAGAATCTTGAATGTAAGAGTCTTTGATTTTGATGTGTTCCAAATGGATATTTATAAATCATATATTTTGAAATTTTGGTGTGTAGATCGTATACCTTGAGGTGTTCAATCAATGTTTTATCTTTGATGAGGATTTATTTTATTAAGCTAAATTACATTGTTATGATTGTTTATGAGTTGAAGTTGTATTTTAGTTAGATAAATTGGTGTTATAGTCGTAGTTCCAGATTGACCAAATCATAGTTACGGAAGTTTCTTTTGTTATTTACGTCACGAATGTACGTCTAAGAATTGATGACGTCAGGCTCTGGATATTTATTCTTTGTTTGCATAATTTTCACATGTGTGACTCATGTACATCAGTTGTTAGACTTCATCTACATACATTTACATATTTGGATAGTTTAGTTTAATAGGTAAAGCAGGGTTAATCATGGGACCTTTGACATTCAATCACCTTGAAGTGTCACCATTAGTTTGATTTACATAGTATGGTACTTTCCTCCAAACAGATGGTTAGATCTGATAAGGTGTTCAGGTCTATCCAATCAGGCTAGTTGTTTACTTGGAAGTGCGTATGATCTATCCACTTTGAGTCAGTCTCGTCCGTGTGGTTTTTCTGTGAAGTGTGTGTTGTGGTTTCTCTTATTTATTACATATCATTTGTTGTATTTTCCTTTCAAAGAACTGTCAATCATTTGTAAAAACCATTGGAACTTGAAGCATGTTGAGGATTTAATAAACTTGCGACCAGAAATTAGAGAATCTTTCTCTGATGCTTCATTTTATCCACTGAGTGCAGTTTGTGTTGACTTTGTTATATAATTAAGCCTAGCATTATAAACTGTAAGATTTTGACTATCCCATCACTGCCACTGATGTAAGATAGTCCTAATCTTACGGTTGATAACACTTGGCTTAATTGTATAACAAAGGCAACACAAACTGCACTCAGCGGATAAAATGAAACATCGATAGAAAGATTCTTTAATTTCTGGTCGTAAGTTTATTAAATCCTCAACATGCTTTAAGTGTCAATAGTTTTTACAAATGATTGGCAGTTCTTTAAAAAGAAAATACAACAGATGATAAGTAATAAGTAAGAGAAACCACAACACACACTTCACAGAACAACCACATGGATGAGACTGGCTCAAAGTGGATAGATCATATGCAATTTCAAGTAAACAACTATCCTGATTAGATAGACCTGACCACCTGATCAGATATAAGCATTTGATTGAAGGAAAGTACCATACTATGTAAATCAAACTAATGGTGACACTTCAAGGTGATTGGATGTCAAAGATCCCATGATTAACCCTGCTCTACCTATTGGACATAAGTATCTAAATAGGTAAATGTATGTAGATGAAGTCTAACAACTGATGTACATGTGACATATATGTGAAAATTATGCAAACAAAGAATAGATTAGGAATATCTTACAGTACCTTAAGTAAGCATCATATGTCAGTAACTTCAGTAACCGGCATTCGTACGGTAACTAAAGTAAGGAGCATACGTATGGTAACTTAAGTAAGCAGCATACGTACGGTAACTAAAGTAAGCAGCATACGTACGGTAACCTAAGTAAGCAGCATACATACGGTAACTGCTTAAGTAAGCAGCATATGTATGGTAACTTAAGTAAGCAGCATACATATGGTAACTAAAGTAAGCAGCATACATACGGTAACTAAAGTAAGCAGCATACTTACGGCAACTTAAGTAAGCAGCATACGTACGGTAACTTCAGTAAGCAGCATAACGCACGGTAACAGTAAGTAAGCAGCATACGTCTACTTAAGTAAGCATAATTTGGAGAAAGCATACATACTGTAACTAAAGTAAGCAGCATATGTTGGTTTACTTAAGTAAACAGCATACATAGGGTAGCTTAAATATGTAGCCTACACACAGTAATGTAAGAATCTTGAATGTAAGAGTCTTTGATTTTGATGTGTTCCAAATGGATATTTCTAAATCATATATTTTGAAATTTTGGTGTGTAGATCGTATACCTTGAGGTGTTCAATCAATGTTTTATCTTTGATGAGGATTTATTTTATTAAGCTAAATTACATTGTTATGATTGTTTATGAGTTGAAGTTGTATTTTAGTTAGATAAATTGGTGTTATAGTCGTAGTTCCAGATTGACCAAATCATAGTTACGGAAGTTTCTCGAGTTATTTACGTCACGAATGTACGTCTAAGAATTGATGACGTCAGGCTCTGGATATTTATTCTTTGTTTGCATAATTTTCACATGTGTGACTCATGTACATCAGTTGTTAGACTTCATCTACATACATTTACATATTTGGATAGTTTAGTTTAATAGGTAAAGCAGGGTTAATCATGGGACCTTTGACATTCAATCACCTTGAAGTGTCACCATTAGTTTGATTTACATAGTATGGTACTTTCCTCCAAACAGATGGTTAGATCTGATAAGGTGTTCAGGTCTATCCAATCAGGCTAGTTGTTTACTTGGAAGTGCGTATGATCTATCCACTTTGAGTCAGTCTCGTCCGTGTGGTTGTTCTGTGAAGTGTGTGTTGTGGTTTCTCTTATTTATTACATATCATTTGTTGTATTTTCCTTTCAAAGAACTGTCAATCATTTGTAAAAACCATTGGAACTTGAAGCATGTTGAGGATTTAATAAACTTGCGACCAGAAATTAGAGAATCTTTCTCTGATGCTTCATTTTATCCACTGAGTGCAGTTTGTGTTGACTTTGTTATATAATTAAGCCTAGCATTATAAACTGTAAGATTTTGACTATCCCATCACTGCCACTGATGTAAGATAGTCCTAATCTTACGGTTGATAACACTTGGCTTAATTGTATAACAAAGGCAACACAAACTGCACTCAGCGGATAAAATGAAACATCGATAGAAAGATTCTTTAATTTCTGGTCGTAAGTTTATTAAATCCTCAACATGCTTTAAGTGTCAATAGTTTTTACAAATGATTGACAGTTCTTTAGAAAGAAAATACAACAGATGATAAGTAATAAGTAAGAGAAACCACAACACACACTTCACAGAACAACCACATGGATGAGACTGGCTCAAAGTGGATAGATCATATGCAATTTCAAGTAAACAACTATCCTGATTGGATAGACCTGACCACCTGATCAGATATAAGCATTTGATTGAAGGAAAGTACCATACTATGTAAATCAAACTAATGGTGACACTTCAAGTTGATTGGATGTCAAAGATCCCATGATTAACCCTGCTCTACCTATTGGACATAAGTATCTAAATAGGTAAATGTATGTAGATGAAGTCTAACAACTGATGTACATGTGACATATATGTGAAAATTATGTAAACAAAGAATAGATTAGGAATATCTTACAGTACCTTAAGTAAGCATCATATGTCAGTAACTTCAGTAACCGGCATTCGTACGGTAACTAAAGTAAGGAGCATACGTATGGAAACTTAAGTAAGCAGCATACGTACGGTAACTAAAGTAAGCAGCATACGTATGGTAACTAAAGTAAGCAGCTTACATATGGTAACCTAAGTAAGCAGCATACATACGGTAACTACTAAAGTAAGCAGCATACGTATGGTAACTTAAGTAAGCATAATTTGGAGAAAGCATACATACGGTAACTAAAGTAAGCAGCATATGTAGGTTTACTTAAGTAAACAGCATACATAGGGTAGCTTAAATTTGTAGCCTACGCACAGTAATGTAAGAATCTTGAATGTAAGAGTCTTTGATTTTGATGTGTTTCAAATGGATATTTATAAATCATATATTTTGAAATTTTTGGTGTGTAGATCGAATACCTTGAGGTGTTCAATCAATTATTTATCTTTGATGAGGATTGATTTTATTACGCTGAATTTACATTGTTATGATTGTTTATGAGTTAAAGTTGTATTTTAGTTAGATAAATTGGTGTTATAGTCGTAGTTCCAGATTGACCAAATCATAGTTACGGAAGTTTCTCCAGTTATTTACGTCACGAATGTACGTCTAAGAATTGATGACGTCAGGCTCTGGATATTTATTCTTTGTTTGCATAATTTTCACATGTGTGACTCATGTACATCAGTTGTTAGACTTCATCTACATACATTTACATATTTGGGACCTTTGACATTCAATCACCTTGAAGTGTCACCATTAGTTTGATTTACATAGTATGGTACTTTCCTCCAAACAGATGGTTAGATCTGATAAGGTGTTCAGGTCTATCCAATCAGGCTAGTTGTTTACTTGGAAGTGCGTATGATCTATCCACTTTGAGTCAGTCTCGTCCGTGTAGTTGTTCTGTGAAGTGTGTGTTGTGGTTTCTCTTATTTATTACATATCATTTGTTGTATTTTCGTTTCAAAGAACTGTCAATCATTTGTAAAAACCATTGGAACTTGAAGCATGTTGAGGATTTAATAAACTTGCGACCAGAAATTAGAGAATCTTTCTCTGATGCTTCATTTTATCCACTTAGTGCAGTTTGTGTTGACTTTGTTATATAATTAAGCCTAGCATTATAAACCGTAAGATTTTGACTATCCCATCACTGCCACTGATGTAAGATAGTCCTAATCTTACGGTTGATAACACTTGGCTTAATTGTATAACAAAGGCAACACAAACTGCACTCAGCGGATAAAATGAAACATCGATAGAAAGATTCTTTAATTTCTGGTCGTAAGTTTATTAAATCTCAACATGCTTTAAGTGTCAATAGTTTTACAAATGATTGCAGTTCTTTAAAAAAAAATACAACAGATGATAAGTAATAAGTAAGAAAACCACAACACACACTTCACAGAACAACCACATGGATGAGACTGGCTCAAAGTGATAGATCATATGCAATTTCAAGTAAACAACTATCCTGATTGGATAGACCTGACCACCTGATCAGATATAAGCATTTGATGGAAGGAAAGTACCATACTATGTAAATCAAACTAATGGTGACACTTCAAGGTGATTGGATGACAAAGATCTCATGATTAACCCTGCTCTACCTATTGGACATAAGTATCTAAATAGGTAAATGTATGTAGATGAAGTCTAACAACTGATGTACATGTGACATATATGTGAATTTTATGTAAACAAATAGATTAGGAATATCTTACAGTACCTTAAGTAAGCATCATATGTCAGTAACTTCAGTAACCGGCATTCGTACGGTAACTAAAGTAAGGAGCATACGTATGGTAACTTAAGTAAGCAGCATACATACGGTAACTAAAGTAAGCAGCATACATACGGTAACTAAAGTAAGCAGCATACTTACGGCAACTTTAGTAAGCAGCATACGTACGGTAACTTCAGTAAGCAGCATACGTACGGTAACTTAAGTAAGCATAATTTTGGAGAAAGCATACATATGGTAACTAAAGTAAGCAGCATATGTAGGTTGACTTAAGTAAACAGCATACGTAGGGTAGCTTAAGTATGTAACCTACGCACAGTAATGTAAGAATCTTGAATGTAAGAGTCTTTGATTTTGATGTGTTCCGAATGGATATTTAAATATCATATATTTTGACATTTTTGGTGTGTAGATCGTATACCTTGAGGTGTTCAATCAATGTTTTATCTTTGATGAGGATTTATTTTATTAAGCTAAATTACATTGTTATGATTGTTTATGAGTTGAAGTTGTATTTTAGTTAGATAAATTGGTGTTATAGTCGTAGTTCCAGATTGACCAAATCATTAGTCACGGAAGTTTCTTTTGTTATTTAAATCCACGAATGTACGTCTAAGAATTGATGACGTCAGGCTCTGGATATTTATTCTTTGTTTGCATAATTTTCACATGTATGACTCATGTACATCAGTTGTTAGACTTCATCTACATACATTTACATATTTGGATAGTTCAGTCAATTAAACTTGGGGTTAATTTGGGACCTTTGACATTCAATCACCTTGAAGTGTCACCATTAGTTTGATTTACATAGTATGGTACTTTCCTCCAAACAGATGGTTAGATCTGATAAGGTGTTTAGGTCTATCCAATGAGGCTAGTTGTTTACTTGAAAGTGCGTATGATCTATCCACTTTGAGTCAGTCTTGTCTGTGTGGTTGTTCTGTGAAGTGTGTGTTGTGGTTTCTCTTATTTATTACATATCATTTGTTGTCTTTTCCTTTCAAAGAATTGTCAATCATTTGTAAAAATTATTGGAACTTGAAGCATGTTGAGGATTTAATAAACTTGCGACCAGAAATTAGAGAATCTTTCTCTGATGCTTCATTTTATCCACTGAGTGCAGTTTGTGTTGACTTTGTTATATAATTAAGCCTAGCATTATAAACTGTAAGATTTTGACTAAAAAAAAAAAAAAAAAAAAAAAAAAAAAAAAAAAAAAAAAAAAAAAAATTTTTTTTTTTTTTTTTTTTTTTTTTTTTTTTTTTTTTTTTTTTTTTTTTTTTTTTTTTTTTTTTTTTTTTTTTTTTTTTTTTTTTTTTTTTTTTTTTTTTTTTTTTTTTTTTTTTTTTTTTTTTTTTTTTTTTTTTTTTTTTTTTTTTTTTTTTTTTTTTTTTTTTTTTTTTTTTTTTTTTTTTTTTTTTTTTTTTTTTTTTTTTTTTTTTTTTTTTTTTTTTTTTTTTTTTTTTTTTTTTTTTTTTTTTTTTTTTTTTTTTTTTTTTTTTTTTTTTTTTTTTTTTTTTTTTTTTTTTTTTTTTTTTTTTTTTTTTTTTTTTTTTTTTTTTTTTTTTTTTTTTTTTTTTTTTTTTTTTTTTTTTTTTTTTTTTTTTTTTTTTTTTTTTTTTTTTTTTTTTTTTTTTTTTTTTTTTTTTTTTTTTTTTTTTTTTTTTTTTTTTTTTTTTTTTTTTTTTTTTTTTTTTTTTTTTTTTTTTTTTTTTTTTTTTTTTTTTTTTTTTTTTTTTTTTTTTTTTTTTTTTTTTTTTTTTTTTTTTTTTTTTTTTTTTTTTTTTTTTTTTTTTTTTTTTTTTTTTTTTTTTTTTTTTTTTTTTTTTTTTTGGGTTTTTCTTATTTATTACATATCATTTTTTGTATTTTCTTTCAAAGAACTGTCAATCATTTGTAAAACCATTGGAACTGAAGCATGTTGAGGATTTAATAAACTTGACCAGAAATTAGAGAATCTTTCTCTGATGCTTCATTTTATCCACTGAGTGCAGTTTGTGTTGACTTTGTTATATAATTAAGCCTAGCATTATAAACTGTAAGATTTTGCTTCCCATCACTGCCACTGTGAAGATAGTCCTAATCTTCAGTTGTCTTTACTTGGGTTAATTGTATAAAAAGACAACACAAACTACCTCAGCAGAAAAAATAAACATCGATAGAAAGATTCTTTAATTTCTGGCGTAAATATATTAAATCTCATCTTTTAAATTCAATAGTTTTTCAAATGATTGACATTCTTAAAAGAAAATACAACAGATGATAAGTAAAAGTAAAGAAACCACAACACACACTTCTAAGACAACCACATGGTGGACTTTGGGTCAAGTGAATAGATCTATGCAATTTCAAGTAACAACTATCCCGATTGGATAACACCACCTGATCAGATATAAGCATTGATGAAGGAAAGTCCATCTATGTTAAAACAAACTAATGTGACACTTCAGGTTTATTGGAAAGTCAAGATCCATGATTAACCTCTTTCCTATTGGACATAAATATCTAAATGGTAAATGTATGTAGATGAAGTCTAACAACTGTGTACATGTGAAAATGTGAAATTATG
>JAIGNY010000256.1:0-27500 GCA_020152595.1 Chiridota heheva
GACTGCCACGGGGACAACGGGGATGATTGTCCCTTCCCCTCTTCCCATGGAGGGTGGGGGGAGGGGAGGGAGGACTGTCGGGAATAATTTTTCTTTTGTCAGAAAAATATAGAAAGGGGACAATGCTTTGATTATTTCAGATACAGTATACCTTTAATTAAACTACCTTTAAAGTTTACTGAAAAATTGAAACAAAAATATTAAAATTAACTGTTTGTAATTGTAAGCGAAAGGGTTGTGTGATTGTTTCAAGGCATGGGCGGGATTTGCCTTCTGAAAGGGGGGGCAAAGTTGAAAGCGTTGGGAAAATAAGTTCATGCTACGATGCAATAAATTACCACGCAAAAGATACAAATTTGGAGAAAAAAGGTTGGGAGGGGAGTTCCCCCTTGAAATCCCGCTGTGTCAAGGAATTTTGTCCAAAATTGTAGTTATTTACAATACACGTTCATACGCTCCCGATCAGCTGATTTATTTTCACCAACAGAACCGAGGATGGTCCTCGATTGCAGGTGTGTCCACGGTTGTCGGGTGTGTATTCATATGAACGTCCTCGCTTGGAAGCAGTTGCACACACACACACACACACACACCCATACTTGTTCACGCTGCCAAACGTGAACTACATGTTCACACAATCTAACAGCGGACGTCTTTCAATATAGCTAATTTTAGAATATCATTAAAGAGGTCAGCATATTTAACAAGATATATTCAAAGGAAGTCTTAATCTATCAATATTTTGGGTGTAAATCAATATTTGTTTTAGTATCATTTTCCACCATACAACCGAGGACGATAAATTCGTAGCTTCCAACGGTGAACGATGGAAGTCAGCCGACAAACCAAATGGACGCAGGCTAACAGTTACATATCTTGCGTATAAATGGATCAAATCGAATAACCAATGGACGTGTTATTTTGTGTATCAGGAAGGCAGTCAATGTACAAGACCACATCGTGACAACACTTATACATAGTGAATACATATGATACAACCGGAGACCAACCAATCGTGGGCTAAGTTCAGAATTTCAAAATAAATTGAGAGCACCATCAAAATAATGAGATTGACAGTTTTAGGTAGTTGCTGCAAAGGAGCACAGTCCGCGTTTGCATGCTTGTCCTCGGTTGACGGGTGTGTATTCATGCGGGTTTGTCCTCGGTTGACGGGTGTGTATTCATACGAACGTCCACGGTTGGCGCCACGAGTCAAAGCACACACAGTACACACATTTGAGGCGCTTATCATATACCCTTCCTTCATCCCCCTTTGACACTAATGCGACTTATCAATTTGACTGCCAGCTGATCTCAGCACAAGATTAATGCAACTTAGTTCCCTTATACACCTCACCAATTTAAGCACCCATACTCTTACATGTCTTATGCTTACAATTTGCATCATTAATCTCGCCCCCGCAAAACGTAATCCTGCCCCACTTGCCCCACTCTTGCCCCACTCTTGCCCACTCTTGCCTCTTGCCCCACTTGCCCCCCCACTCTTGCCCCACTCTTGCCCTACTCTTGCCCCACTCTTGCCCCACTCTTGCCCCACTCTTGCCCCACTCTTGCCCCACTCTTGCCCCACTCTTGCCCCACTCTTGCCCCACTCTTGCCTACTCTTGCCCCACTCTTGCCTACTCTTGCCCCACTCTTGCCTCTTGCCCCCACTCTTGCCTCTTGCCCCCTCTTGCCCCTCTTGCCCTTGCCACTCTTGCCTCTTGCCTCTTGCCTCTTGCCCCCTGTTCTTGTCCCACCCACTCTTTTCCACTCCCCCTCCCCTAATGTCAGTGCCTAGCTACGCCACTGGTTGGTTTAAAAGAACGGAAGACTATTGCCCAAACCACCTGGGCTATAACATGTATTATCAATTATGCGGGTTTTGTACTGTGACAAAAGAGCCAACGAATCGTGCAGCAAATGGTTGAAATTTCAACCAACCAAACATTTTGAATCAAATTCTAAACATTGTGTCCAAATGACGATTTCGCCTTTTTAATTTTAACCAATTTAAGTTTGACGATGGTTATTTCAAGAGCAGTGTGTGGAATAGATCAAGGTCAATCCAGGACTTTGTGTTGAACTCCCTATTGGAGAGAGTTTCAAATGCACCTCAGAATAATGTCACTTCCCTGATTGGACCAAAGAGCTTTCACATGGAAGTAAAATTATTGGACTATTTAGCATTCTACTTGCCGATCTGATCGTAAAAAAACTCCAAACTTCACTATAGACACCCTGAAATGTCATTGAGCGCATCCTATAATGGCTCACGGGAGTAATTTGAACTGATCAACAGGTCAACTATACGCTTTTACTGCAGGTTATTGAAAAATAAAAAAATAAAAAATCATTTTATACCCAGAATTTAACATTTGTAAACATCAGCGACGATAAGTTTGATTAGTTTTCCCTTAATTCAATTTTTCAACGGAGTAGAATTGATGGTCTAAATATCTAAATACCTCGGTTGAAATCACTTGATTTGAGCTTGAATATTGCGTCATTCATATCGTTTTATGAAACCCTCGGGACAAGCTTTTTACTGTTTTCTTTGAAGTTCACTGAACAAAAAGACGCTCCATTGAATTGGGCCGTCAAATGGTTTTGAAATATCAAAGACCTGTTCGAGGGTGTTAAAATATTTACAGAGGAGAAAAAGACCACGTACCTTGCAGAGGAATTGTTATTTAGTGCACACTGGACCATTCTCACAAAGCAAAAGGATTTATATTTAATTTTAAATGAGTAATGCTTCGTGAAGATTTGTGTTACTTTGAGACGGGACTAATTTGTTTGGCACAGTTATATTGGTTTTCTCTTATCATAAAAAATAAAATAAAAATGTCGATGTGTTTAATGCGCCACCACTTGAACGGAAGGATAGCTACGAAGGATTTTACAAGCAGGTAAGAAGATAAGAAAAAACCACACCCCTTTTGAAAGTATAAATTAGTGCATTTAGGCTTAGAACGTACGTATTGATCTGAGTCGGGCCCAAAACATATAAGCCTTGTATGCTATCCACTGGCCTCCTCTAGGGGATCAGCAGTAGTATATTATTTCGTGTTATGTTTGTTTTATGAAAAAAAAATCAAGTTATATTGGTTCCGCAAGCAGCTCACCTGCTCACTTAGCCTTCCGTAATATGATCACTCAAATCGGCTATGCGCTCCACCGCCTCCGCCCTATACTTAAAAGGTTTAAACTTTGACGAGGCATTTGCTTTGAAAGCATTACTGAGAAATATCTGAATATGCAGCTAGTATCACCATCAATGTGGGCAATGGGTCTTTTTCTACTTTTGTTTGGAAATGTTGAACAAGGAGCTCCACACCACACCGTCCCGTTTGAACTCATGTTGGCGTGGTTCCATTTTGTAGGAATTTTCATTGCCTGAGGTTTAGAACGTGTTGATTTCCAAAATTCAAAAGCTGATCTGCTACGATACGAAAACTTTTTCAAGCGAGCGTAAGAAGAGGAATCTGTAACCGGAAATTTTTGGGTTCTCGTCCTGCCCCATCCCCTGATGAAAAAAAACAACAACTTGATGCATTGGTTGGTAATTAGTAATTAATAATTAAGTAATTGGTAATTAAGTTAACGTTGCTGGTAAAAATAAAATCTACTGCAATTTTCTCTAATTCTCCGGAACTGTTTTCGATTTTCGGAAACTGAATGTTACGAAATTTGACCAAATTCCCTAACTATGTTACCCAATTTTCTTTCACTTTTACCCTATTTTCTATAAGTGATTTCCCAATTTTACCCCTTAACCGGAAAGAAAGCGCGAACGCATTTAATGTGGGAAGTAGGCACCCTCCCCACACCCCCCGGTTTCTTACGCCTCTACTTTAAAGAGGGAGGCTCGTCTCAGTAAAATACGGTAAAAATGGGGGATACTTTATTTTGACGTCACTTCCGGTTGTGGAGGCAAGATCCGATCCTCTGTCTGTTTGTACCACACAATACAGCCAGACACTAGCATGTAGGTTGTGTGTCCAGAATTACATACACAGCGCATTACGTTACTGTGACGAGAAACTTATTTGTTTTTTTTTCAATGCTTTTTTGTCAGAAAGCGAAAGTGAAATTTAAGTAATATAATACTACAATGATAGTCAATAAATGAAAATTACTGAAAGAAAAAAAAAAAAGCAGAAGATAAAAGCAAAAAGTCAAAATAAACCATTCTACCGGGGCTCGAACTCACGGCATGATTTGAAGAAAAAAAACGTTGCTTGTGATCGCCGAAAGCATCTGGGCCATCTCGTGTGGTGAACTGCAAGGTGTTTTTATATAACTATATACCTTGCAATACGAGACAACAAATTGCGCAGAAAAATTTCAACCAATCAAAAAATTTAAAAGGAATATTTAATATTGTGCACATATGACGATTTCGCCTCTTTAAAGTAGGCCTAATATAGAAATGTTTCCATAGACCGTTAACCGTAGAGTGTAGCCTAATCACTTGATATTTTGCATAACAGCATAAGTTTGACCAAAGAGCTGTGGAAGCTTTTTGGTTTGACTACACTCATCAAAAACTATTTTCTTTAGTTAGTTTTGTTATACATCAGTATATTTTGATATTTCATAATATAGAGAACCCTTTTATTCCGTTGCAACCTATACACCATTATTGTGTTCCACGAAATTGACAGATTGAGAATAATTCAACTCGCAAACTAGCAAATACATGTATTGAGGGATATATTGCTAAAAGTTATTAATATTGTTTTTTTAATATTTTTTTTTTTGCGGTTTGCTATCGAAAGTACAGCCTAGGGTATAAGCCCTTTTGTTGAATATAATAGGTCGAAAGTAACGGCTTAAAAGTTCGGCTTGGATTGTCGCATTCACACAATGGTCAGTTTCTAACTTCAATTTTCAGCCTTCGGCTTACAACTTTGCAAACTATTTGAATAGATCCGGCAATAATTTACAAAACACTTTCGACTGTTGGAATGGTTGTAAGTCATATGACTGAAACTTGCTGGAGGTCGGGCAGTCGAGCATATTTTGTAAAGGGCAGTGTCACTGTCACCAAGTCATTGTCAATAATTCGCGATGACCTTGAAGGCTTCGTGGTCAAAGTCGGGCCTTAAGATCTGCACATAAGTAAATATGTGACCTGTAATTTGACCTCTTGAAACTATTACTACAATACTTGCAATGTTGAAACTTGCAGTGATTTATTAGTGGAAGACGCCCAACAGCAAAACGCCGGGGGACCCCATAATACAAACGCGCGGCAGATAGCGGTAGGAAACATGGCATTCGGTATATAGAAACATTTCAAAAGTCAAAAATGCAGCGAGTTTTGAAGGATTATTTCAGTGGTCAAGCATGTTTATCTTATATAAAAGAAGACTTCAATAGAAACAGATTGGTGAAGAAGGAATTCAAAAATCTTATTCCGTTAACTTGAGGAATTAAGTTTAAAGTTTGGTATCATTTTTGTAGAAACGACTGAAATCAGACTAGTCGTGATGTCATATCCTCTGATTCATCAAAGTCTTTATGTATTCTATCATATTTTGTCCTGGGTTTTTGTGGCTTAAAAACGATGGGATATGTAAAAAAAAGTAGTAAAACTGAATCTAGGAAAGGTATTTATAATTTACCACCTAAAGAAAGTTTAAGGAAAAATAATTTAAATAGTGCAAACATTAAATAAACTTTCTTTGGAATACATAAAGACTTTGATGAATCTGAGGCTGTGACATCATAACTAGTCTGATTTCAGTCGTTTTTACAGAAATGATACCAAACTTTAAACTTGAATATCTCCTTAACGGAATAAGATTTTGCAATGCTTTTTCACCATTTTGTTTCTTTTGAAGTCCTCTTTATTAAAGGTGTACATGCTTGACCACTGAACTAATCCTTTAGGCTCACCCTTTCCCCATATATTTAAATAGAATTCAACATAAAAAAAGGGATATCAAAAGGAAGGCGGCTTATCCCCGATAATCATGTTCGTGCATCCTGCGTTATATGTGGAATCCTTAACCCTTAATCTACCAGTACTTTTTTGAAAATGTGGCTGAGAGGCGGGTTAAAGACGGGGCACCCAAAATGGCGATAATATCGCCGCGTGGTAGAGTAAGGGTTAATCACGGGCTACTTATTGAAGGGTCCTCTGTCTTCCGAGCTGCAAAGTCGGGCTCGTTCCGCATCAGTGATCCAATGGGCCGCCCGCCGGGTCCATGCTGTATATATTTTCGAGTTGGCGCACTTGTCGTGGGTTGATTAATCCTTACTTTACAAGCACTTTTTTGAAAATGCGCCTGGGATGCGGGCAGCGGGGTCAAAGACAGTGCACCCAAAACGGCGATAATATCGCCGCGTGGTAGAGTAAGGGTTAAGTGAAAAAGATTGCAATTATCATCATTGGCTTTAGTTGATTCCGATACCCTCTTGCCCAAAATATAATCAGTCTGAATCACATTCTTTAACCAACAGGATGATGAGTATGAAAACATACGAAGAAATAGCAAAATTGACAAGGAAGTTTTCCGAAGACTGAGTAACCTCGAGGAAGAATCCGACGATAACAACCCCCAACAACCCCCTCAGCGAAAATTAGATCGGGTACGAAGCAAGTCCGAGATTGGTCGTCCACCACGGAGACACGGCCGCGTAGAAATTCCGCCGCCAGCTCGCAGTAGACGACTCAGTGAAGCCGTGGAGGACGAAGTCGTGAGGAGGCTTAGTTTGATCGAACAGGTTGCTCAAAGGAGGGCCAGCCAAATCGCGGTGGAACATGAGAGGAACAAACTTTCCAGAGAGGTCACAGCCTGTGAACCGATTTCGGAGGAGCCGGAAGTAAAGGAAACTAAGATTTCTTTTCAAGATGTGGATAATAAAGAGGACTTCATTATAGAGGAGACTATTTATGAGGAGGCCGATGACGACGAACCATCCGACAACTTTTTAATCAACTTTGGCGGGTAAGAAAACATTCGACAATCATTTTTTTTTTTTTTAACAGTTTAAGAAACAGAAAGTTCAAGTCTTGGACAAACCACCACTACAAACTATCAACCAATTTTGAAATTCCTTCCAGCTTAGTCTTTACTGATGGGAAGGCTCTATCACACTTTTGGGTACTAAGAGTACCCAAGGGATTAATCATATATATTTGAAAATACAGAGATGATAAGTGAGGTGTACAAAATTTGGTCAAGATTAAAGCAGTGATGTAGCCAGCATTGCAATTTTAAGCCACAGTCTTCTGGCTTAATCTGAGTATCCCTGGTCTGACGTGGGGACAACAATCACACGGGGAGGAAGCCATTTTACAAAATGGTGATAAGTATATTTTCAAATGTGCATTAGGAAACTGAGGGCAAGAATTAGTTGGAAGCCTTCATTTATTGGAATTAGGAAGAAAACCTTCCTGTGTATAGCACCTAAACGTCAACCGTCCATAACCAGCCCATGACCAGATAACCTTTCTTTAGAAAGAAATACAACATGTGGTAACATGAAAAGAGGTATACGTCAGTCCAAATTCAATCAAACATGAATTAATCCGTTATATTGTAGCATTCGAATGTACTTTTCGAAATCCCTAATCAAAAACAAATTGTTTTCCAAATCGTCAACGTTCAGATATCATTTGGCACGAGACATTTTGCACCCACGTCCCTTTCTTAAATGCTTGTTGTCAATCGTCAGAAGTTGTAGGTGGCATCAGCGTGACACTTGTGGGCACGTGGACTCAATTGCCAATTGTTAAATGATCTATGGAATCATCTTCTCGAAACAACTCTGAAAGGAACAATCGGACAAACATGATTTTATAACAAAAAATATATCTTTTAGACTTTTGGGAAAAGATGTTCCCTTAAAAAAACTAGAGCATTAATTTAACACCCTCATTGACTAGTCTGGTGAAATTGTGGCCACTAAACGTCCAGGGTGTGTCTTAAATTAATTATTTCAGACTTAAAGGAATAAAGACGGATAAGTAAACGGAATAAGATTTTTGAATGCTTTCTTCACCGTTTTGCCTTTTTTTGAAGACTAGTCCTCTTGACCCCTGAACTAATCATTTAACGATTAAAATTAACCAGTCCGGTTCGTACCCCCGATCGGGAGAACAGTTTTGTTCTCCCGAATGGGAGTTCCTTTACAGAAGTATCCCACAATGCATCTATCCAATTTAAAGTTTGTATAGGAATAACATTAGGTATCAGACACATTTCGAGCGCGGGGAACTCAACCATTGTGAAGGGTTCAAATTTATCTTCACGATTTGAAATAATTGCATATGAATTATCTTTTCACCGCGCGCTTTTAAAATTCACCACGCGGTTTTCGAAAAATTTGAAGAAAAGTGATGAATTTGTATGTGTTACCCTTAGGCACTTGCGCTTTAACAAGGTTTTCTGAAATAATGAGAAATAACTTGGGGATTTGTGAAAATTATTTAGCAATAACTGCGTGATAGTAAACTAAGTTGTTTTACTTTCGCGGAATTAAACATGAATAAAGCAAACTTTGTTGCAAACCTTCAATGAAATGACTGATAAGCGTCTATGACTGAAACTTCACAATAAAAATGGCGGCTTCTAAATGTCACTGTAAGCTCAGTGCGTATGCTTGAGTCTCCTGATCGGGGGACTTATTAAGTCCCCTGATCACAAAATATTTTCATGGGTAAAATTGGTTTACTTTATGTTGTAGTGGGAAGCAATCTCGTGGGGAAAAGTTCTCGTTGCTCTGTAGACTAGTAGAGCCACCATTGGGTGTAGGTTTCCTTTTGGTTTCTTGATAATAACAATTTTTTTTTAACTTTGGTACACCCCTGTCACCCCATGTGATGCCATAAAGGTTTCAGTGGTTCGTCCAGTAAGTTCATCTTACAAGGAACATGTTGAAGAAACTACGTGTCTTATTCCGTTATAGGGGAGGTATTCAATTTTAAAGTTTTATCGAATTTGTCGAGGCAGGGAGATATTTATCTAAGGGGAAAACTACTAAGTTCGTACCTATAACTCACTCAGTCACAGAATCCACCCTCTACTAAAAAGTGGTACAACATCCTTGGGCGAAAATTGATAGTCTTTTCATTGGAGGGAGGGGAGAGGGGGGGAGAGGGGTGAGGAGAGGGGTGAAGGGAGAGGGGTGAAGGGAGAGGGGTGAGGGGAGGGGAGAGGGGAGGAGGAGGGGGGAGGAAATCATTACCTTTTTGATGATTGAGGGTGAATGTGATACTTTGTGTAGATAGAAAACGTCACAACCTCTCATTTTTTTGACTTAAAAGAATGAATTTTCTCATTTGAACAGCGGTATTACGAATTCAACAGGAGGGTAAAAAGCATGCACCACATGACCCTCCTCACACCTTTCATCTATGCTTGTGTCGTTCTGTTGGTGTTGCTCTACGTCACCTATGCCTGCTATAGGGACATCGAGGACGCGATGGTGATATTAATCATAGCCATCCTCGTTTTCCTTACGATTGTCTACGGCAAAATTTCGGACGTTTACGGCAGTGATATGAAGCGCAATTTCTGTGTTCCCGCTTCAGTGTATGGACGTAAATGCTGGAAGACTGTTAGATGGTTTGTTATCTGAACTTTTTCTTATTGTCGCCCTCACTTATGCTTAGGCTAAGAGAGGGCTAAGACAGTTGTTTGGATATTTTCAGCTGCGTCGTCGAATAAAGAATATTTCGCGATCGACAGTCGTGGTAAATAAAAGCAATGGATCAAAATACTAGGTCGTTAATACAGGGCCTAATTTAGTGTGGTCTTGTCCACTAATTAGCTAATAGTGGTCTTATAAATCCAAATAGGGGTCTTGTGAACCAAAAATAGTGTTGTGAAATTTAGTGATGTTGTGAAATTTAGTATTGTTGTGAAATTTAGTGTTGTTGTGAAATTTAGTGTTGTTGTGAAATTTAATGTTGGCTCAAACCTCTAGTTTGACGCTTTTCGGCGCCATCTCCGTGAATTAGTGGTGTTTTTAAAATCCCTTAAAATAGGCCCTGCAAAAATAAATAGGTTAACAAACACAATGAAAAGCCATTGAATCCGGAAAAGGATTAAATATTTGTCAAAAATAAATTATGATCAGATGATCAATCAATTATATTGATTATAGAAACTGATTAAGTGTGCAATTTGATTTAGGATCCTTAACAGCAAGATACAATTATATCATATACCTTTTTTTTCAACGTGGACGCTTCATTTGCCCACGTTGTTCGCAGACGTGTACGCATAGGAGAAAAACTTACGTTTGGGGCGGTAAAATTGGAAAATTTTGGTACATTTATAAGGAAATCTTTGTAAAATTGAAGGGAATTTTCGGACATTCGTGAGAAAATTTTAGTAGAATTGAGGAACATTTTGGGAAACATTTGACAGCATTGGTATAGGTGACCCTTTCTACGCCCATACTTGTTCAATGTACAGACCCCTAGCTTGATTTAAAAAGGGGCAGGGTGCTAGACTTGTTGAGGGGCACAATAATGCGCGCGCGAAACGCTGCGTCTTTTCGGCGTGGAGTCCAGGTGCACCCTTAAAGCTCAATTATTAGTGAAGAAGCTTTGGGATTTTAGCTATAATCATACATCTGAGAATGAAGCTATTCTGACTGATAAGGAACAGTCTATCATTCTGGGTTCTGTATCTGTGTAAAGTATTTCATTTATGAGGCTAATAAAGATTGTTAAGTAGAAAAAAAAAAAATTAAAAAATCTTTATAACAAAAAATACATTTGTTTTTATGAGAGGCAGGGCGGAACCCAAAGGGGCAGGGCGGACCCCAGGGGCAGGACGGTCCCACAGAGTGGAAGGGCGGGCCGCCCCTGTAAAACAGCAAAGCTAGCGGTCTGATGTAAGATGGGAATGTGATCCTATATACGTGATCATCTTAAAACGATATTCCTAACCGCCAAAGAGCAGGCTTATATCATAGAGTTTTGTGTCACGGTTAAAGGTTTCACAGTAAATGTTCCATCAAACATTGCTGCCAGACAGGGAATTCACCGTAAAAGGATTAGTTTAGTGGTCAAGCATGTCCATCTAATATGGAAGAGGACTTCAAAAGAAACAAAATGGTGAAGAAAGCATTGCAAAATCTTATACCGTTAAGGAGATATTAAAGTTTGGTAAACGACTGAAATCAGACTAGTTGTGATGCCATAGCCTCAGCTTCCTAAAAGTCTTTATGTATTCTATCATACTTTGGCCTGCGAGTTTGAGGCTTAAAAACCAAGGGATATGTCAGAAAAGTAGTAAAACTGAATTTAGTAAGGGTGTTTATGATTTAACACCTGAAGAAAGTTCAAGGAAAAATAAGTTAAATAGTAAAAAAAAAAAAAAGTTTCTTTAAAATACATTAACAATTGCTAAAATGTGAGAATTAGGACACCAACTTTCCATAGTAGACTTACTACACCAGTCATTTCTACACAGATAAGACAGAGCTTTAAACTTGAATATCTCCATAACGGAATAAGATATTTAAATGTTTTCTTCACCATTTTGTTTCTTTTGAATTTCTCTTTTATACAAGATGGACATGTTTGACCACTTAACTAAGCCTTTAAATTGTTGTCTTATTTTATCCAACCAGGCCTTTTTACGGCATTGCGATGTCTGGGGTGACGATCGCTTTGTTTTTCCTGACTAAAGGGCGCCCGTGGCAACTTGTCTCGGTTTTGGGTTTGTTGTGTTTCGTTCTCATCACGTACGTATTTTCGAAGAGCCCGATGCACGTAAGTTGTTCAATGTGAACTCAATCAATTCTTATTCATTGAAATGAAATAGTTAATATCATTTGATGATATATTTGTTGCATCTGACATACCTGATAGAATTCCGACCATTTACTGTTAAACTACTAACAATTGCATGATGTCTATCTCCATATGTTTGAGAAAGCTTTGTGTTCTTTAGGAAATATTGAAAGGAAATTGAAGAATATATATATATATATGATTATTACGTTGTTTCAAACTATGTTTTTCTCTAACATGTCATCAGAAATGTCGGTTCCTAGCAAGATCAATCTGTAATAAGTTGCAGAACCTGGAACCATTAGTCTCTCCCCCATTCTGCACATGTACTTTCTGAAAAAGTCGAATAATGGCGAACAAAATCAGGGATTCTATCGTATCTTTTCTGAGAAACTTCAGACAACAACAAATTGACAATTGTGTGTGTGTTGGTTTTTTTTTTGACAAATAGTTTTGTTTTGTTTTGCTGTGTTTTTTTTTTTTTGACAAGTGTTTTTGTTTTGTTTGACAAGTGTTTTGTTTTGCTATAGTGTTTTGTTTGACAAGTGTTTTGTTTTGACTATAGTGTTTTGTTTGACAAGTGTTTTGTTTTTGACGTTTTTTGTGTGTTTTTATTTTTGACAAATAGGTTTGTTTTGAAAAGTGTTTTGAAAAGTGTTTTTGCTTTGTTTTGTCTTGACAAGTGTGTTGCCTTAAGAAATGTTTTTGTTTTGTTTTGTCTTGACAAGTGTGTTGCCTTAAGAAGTGTTTTTGCTTTGTTTTGTCTTGACAAGTGTGTTGCCTTAAGAAGTGTTTTTTTGTTTTGTTTTATCTTGACAAGTGTGTTGCCTTAAGATTTTTTTTTGCTTTGTTTTGTCTTGACAAGTGGGTTGCCTTAAGAAGTGTTTTTGTTTTGTTTTGTCTTGACAAGTGTGTTGCCTTAAGAAGTGTTTTTGCTTTGTTTTGTCTTGACAAGTGTGTTGCCTTAAGAAGTGTTTTTGTTTTGTTTTATCTTGACAAGTGTGTTGCCTTAAGAAGTGTTTTTGTTTTGTTTTGACAAGTGTGTTGCCTTAAGAAGTGTTTTTGCTTTGTTTTGTCTTGACAAGTGTGTTGCCTTAATAAGTGTTTTTGTTTGCGTATCTTTCTTTGTTTTGTTTTGTGTTTTTGCGGTCTGTTTTGTTTTGGTGTTTGGTTTTTGTTTGTTGAAAATCACGTCAACAGTGGTTAACTAATTTAGACAATAATGACCATAGCCCAGCTTCCAACGTGCCTGTTTTATGTTCTACTTTAGGGACTAAAAATAATAGAAAGGGCTTACATTTCTTCAACGCATCTTAGAAAATTGTAGTAATGATGAATCTAATTGTCTGCTTTGCAAACACTATTTTAATCACGTGATAATGTCGTACCAATCAAACCAATATGAATAATTGAAGAATTGCTCGAAAGAGATAATTTTCCTTTTTCTGGCAGGTAAAATGGCGTCCTGTTATATGGGGACTTATCCTTCAGTTCACATTCGGGATTTTCATTTTAAGAACAAACATTGGGTTTACTATTTTCGAATGGCTGGGATCCGTGGTTCAGAGTTTTCTTACATTTGCTGACGCTGGATCCAAGTTTCTGTTTGGAGATCCAAATTTTCTGGACCATTTATTTGCATTTAAGGTAAGTACTCATAGATAATGGCTGCTTGGAGCTGTGGCGGTCATATTTGGTTACCGCTCCGTCATGAAAATGCTTTGCTCAACTTTTGTCCGTATAGAAATTTGCATGAACGCCAGGGGGATAGGAATGGTCAAGGCACTTTTCGTTCAACTTAGCTATTAATCTCTCTCAATTTTCAAGAAATGTATTTTTCATTTTCGGAAAATGTCCATCAATTTTCACTTTGCCGAGCGCTTCAAAAACACTTTCGTGCTTGACAACAATTTGCCGTGCTTTGCCAAACCACGATGTCGTGCTTTGACAAGGCACACCTGCCAGAGCTTCGACAACACTTTGTCGAGCTGAGAAAACACTTTGCCGTGCTTTGACAACACTGGTCCGTGCTTTGACAACACCCCTGTTTTGGAAAAACTACCGAATTTCGAAAACACTTTGACGGGCTTTGCTAACACTTTGACGAGCTTAAGCATCACTTTGCCGAGTTTTGATAACATTTTTTTTAATACATTTTGAACAAGTTTTTCAGTTATCAGATAAAACTTTGCCGAGCATTAATAATATAGTTGCAAACTTCAAAAACTTGATGCCAAGCGTCAACAAAACGTTTATAAGCTTCGGCAACACAACTTTGAATGTTGACAACAGTTTTGCGTGCTTTTAAAGCACGGCACTGAACTTCGGCAAAACGTTGCCGAATTTTGTCACCGAGTTTTGTACGAGTTTCAATAACTCGATGCCAATGCTCGGCAAAACATTTTTGAACTTCAACAATACACTGTTGATACGTTATCAAGATCAAACAACATTTCGCCGAGTTACGACACAAGACTTTGCCATACTTTGACAGTACAAAACCTGCCCGAGCTTCGACAACATCTTGCTGAGCGTCGACAAAGCTTCGACAACATTTTTCCGAGCTTCGGCAACACTTTGTCGTGCTTCTTCAACAATGTATTGTGCCTTGCCAACACTTTGCCGTGCTTTGACAACACTTTGCGGTGTTTTGACAAAACTTTATTGTACCTTGACAACACTGAACCGAGTTTCGACAACACTTTGCTGTGCTTTACCAACACTTTGAGGAGCTTAAATATTACTTTGCCGAGCTTTGATGTCACTTTGCCGAAATTTGACAAAGCGTTGCCGTGTTCAGATAACACGTTGATAATACCGTTTCAAACGTCAACAAACATCAACAAAATGTTTACAAACTTCGGCAGCACAATTTCGAACGTTGACAACAATTTGTCAAAACTTCGGGAACTGGTTGTCAGATTGTCAGTTACCTTATTGAAAGTTCGAAACTATGTGCTTCAGAAATTCAAGTGTGTCTTATTTCAGTTTGTCGTTTTTGTAACTGATTAATAACACTTAATTGCTTAAGAGAAACACATTCAATAAAAAAAAATCTTCTTCAGATCTTGCCTATCATCATCTACTTCAGCAGTGTGATATCTATCCTGTACTACCTCGGTGTAATGCAGAGTGTCATCAAGAAAATTGCATGGCTTATGCAGAATACTATGCAAACGTCGGCGTCTGAATCCTTAAACGCAGCTGGAAACATTTTTATTGGACAGGTAAATAAACTATGAATATGCATCCAATGCTTAATGACCACACATAGTATCAGGACCGTAGCTAGCCCAACTTTTGTGGCGGGAAAATGTCCCGAATTTTGTGAGGGCAAAATATAAGACAGTGTTGATAGAATAAAAATACTCCCGCTATATTCTGTGGTGGGGACATATTTCTCCTGTCCCCTGCGAGCTACGCCCCTGTATAGTATCACCTACGAATTTGCCAATTTTTAATAACACAACATAATTCGGAAAGGTTAATATAAATTAATCGTAAAAATTTAATCTCCCGACCTCCCCATATCAATGGCGGGGTTACGGGCCATGGGAGTCATATGCCCCCATAAGATCCCTTCCCCCACTTTCCCCACAGAAAACTTTGTGAAGTGACATATTTTGTCCGATTTATAGGTTTTTGCCCTCATGAGACAGAATTGCCCTTCTTGGCGTCACGACCAAAATCCTGGCGCCGCCACTACTCCTTTATGAATTAACTATGCCATTTTGTTTCATAGAGCATGTGCAATTTTCCTTTTGAATTACCATTACCTTGATAAATAATTGAAATTGATTTTCTGATTTCAGACGGAATCCCCTCTTCTGATTCGTCCGTTATTACCAGACATGACTCGTTCTGAACTTCATGCCATTATGACCGGGGGATTTGCAACTATCGCGGGTGCTTCAATGGGGGCATACATTTCTTTCGGTATCAGTGCGTCACACCTGCTGTCTGCCTCCATCATGTCTGCTCCCGCTGCGCTTGCAATCGCAAAACTATCCTACCCTGAGAGGAAAAATCAAGTACTAAATCGGTTGATCAGCTTGACTTGCCGAAAGGGTAAGAGAGTTCAGTCATCACAGCCGAAATAAGGTTATCCGTCGTTATAGACATAATTGTTATACCAAGATGATTTTGGGTTGGCTTATCAGTGTTTTTGAAGAAAAAATATACACATTAAACACCATTTTGCTAACAAATTATCAAACATTTATTTCATCTGGTTGTCTCCATTATTCATTAGAAAATGAATGAAGAAAACATAACAAAATACGCTATCCATAGAATCAAACACTTATTTCATTGATTTGTATTCACAACAATTATCATTCAAAAATGATGATTAGCAAAACAAAGTTGAATATCAGTAGTTTTTAAGTATGCGATCCATAGATTATTAGACCATTGTATTTCAACCAATCATCACATCAGAATTGAAATGTCTCTATCTACGTATACACGACAATTGTCCTTGAAACCATGTGATACAATCTGCAATCCCGGACAAACGTCTTGGCACCTTTTCACCTTCCACCCCGATTCAAAGTTGGCATGCGCTTTGCAAGAAAAGTTTTTGGTAAAATTGAAGAAGGGGTTTAATGGGAAGAAAAAGTGGCAAGTACTTTGTCCGGGATTGTGGCTATCATATTTATAAGAGTCAAGTTAAGTCTTTACTCGCGCCACGAAGATTAATCAGGCCGTTGTTTATCTCCGGTTTCCGTGGCGTAACTAGGCGGCTAAAAGCACATGGCTCTCCATGATAGGACTTCATTCAATCACAGGTTACCTCCTTAGCAGTGTTGGTACTCATAGGCGCAGATCATGGGGGTCGATCGCCCTTTAACCCAGCCAACTGCAGGCCAAAGAAATGAAAAAAGGGTCAATGCCGAAGGCAGGCAAAAGGCCACACACTGCTCAAGTTTTCGCGCCCCCTCCCCAAACTCAAACATAGATCTGCGCCGCTGTTGGTACTTATTTTATAGCTGAGTGGACTGGAGCAAGTCGAGTAAAATGTATTCATTCCTTGCTCGAGAACACAATACAGCGCCCACGAGGGAGTTTTTAATCATTTTGGACCACCTCCTTTACATTATGTATTTCATAACCTTATTTCTACTTAGAGAGCAAAAGAATATTCTCGAGGCTGCATCCCATGGCGCTTATTCTGCCATTCCGCTGGCCCTCAACATCGCAGGAAACTTGATTGCCTTCCTGGGCTTGCTTGCCCTCTTAAACAGCATCCTGGGGCTTTTGGGCGGTCTTGTGGGCGTGCCGGAACTTAGCTTTGAGGTATGTAATAACGGCAAATTTTATGTATGCGTTGAGGTAAGAGGGCGTTGCCCCTGGCCCAGGATTCATGGGGGGGGCGTAAAATTAAGATTAAGGGTGCGCATTTTGAGTATTTGGCTCAACTTTTACTTATCACAGATACCATAGGTTCGCATTGTCTTTCGGCGCCCCTGGTATGAGTTGATTTCGAGCTTGAATTGAAAAGTAAAAAAAGCGTGTTCTATCAATAAGTTTTTGTATCTATTATCTTATAGAATAGTCCATTTTTTTTTTTCTTCAAAACAGCTCACCCATTTTTGCCTCTCATATGCGAATTTATTAATCATTTTCAGTTCATTTGCTCCTACCTGTTCATCCCCATCGCTTTGCTGATGGGTGTCGATGTTGAGGACTGTCGGACAGTCGCCGAACTTGTTGGAACAAAGACTTTCATCAATGAATTTGTTGCTTATGAAAAGTTATCAGACCTGATAAAGAATAGAGAAACTGGTGGACCAACTTTATCGGTAAGTTTATAAGAAGAATCCACATGCCAAAGAAATTGGGTAAATGATGCTTTGAGCAGTCGGGCGAAAGAACGGAGACTCGTATAAAGGTAGCGTGAAAACGTACTAAGAATATAAGAAATAATTTAGTTTTCCGGAAGATTATCAAGTTTCGAACATTTTTTAATAGTAAATTAACCAAATTGATAAAAAATAAAACATTTTTTTAATTCCCTTCAATTTGTTTAACTCCCTTCTCCCGATAACACACATCATTCATTGACTTACCGTTCTTCATCTGTTCGTTGTACTATTCTACAGTTCCAGCGTTTTCTCACATTTAAGGCTTAAAATGGAATAATGAGGGGCACAAGATGAAAAGGATGTGGCAAAGATATGAACAACTCAAAAATATATATTTTTTAGAAAATGCACACTGCATCCAGAGATAAAATTTAACACTATTTTCTAGCAATTTTAGTAGTCAATATGACAAAATTCTTACCTTTCCTTGTCGTTTCTAAGATTAGGTTTGTTTTCCTTGAAATGCGTGACGCACTTTATATACTATAACCTGTGTAAGATTCTTCAGGACGCAATTCCTCCCTGACTATGTTACTGGCAGACTGGCGATGGTATTAATGATAAGACCCTGCCCGTCCCATTGCGAAGGTATGTCTCCCCGGGTCTTGCGTAATATCAAACGAAAAACCATGTAGCGAAGATATATGGAAAATCTGAAGTGCCCACTCTAGACTTGAAGTATTTCTGGCCACCTTTCAAAAAACCAATCCTGGACACGGGGCTGTTTATGATGATGATAGCGACAGTGACGACGATGAAAATGACCGGACGACGACGGTGGTGATTTTCACGACAATCATGATAATGACAATGTATGATGATAATGCAGACAGTGTATGACGATAATGCAGTCAATGTATGACGATAATGCAGACTATGACGATAATGCAGACTATGACGATAATGCAGACTATGACGATGGTGCAGACTATGACAATAATGAAGACTATGACGATGATGCAGACTAGGACGATGATGCAGACTATGACGATGATGCAGACCATGACGATAATGCAGACTATGACGATAATGCAGACTATGACGATAATGCATACTATGACGATGATGCATACTATGACGATGATGCAGACTATGACGATAATGCAGACTATGACGATGATGCAGACTATGACAATAATGAAGACTATGACGATGATGCAGACTAGGACGATGATGCAGACTATGACGATGATGCAGACCATGACGATAATGCAGACTATGACGATAATGCAGACTATGACGATAATGCATACTATGACGATGATGCATACTATGACGATGATGCAGACTATGACGATAATGCAGACTATGACGATGATGCAGACTATGACGATAATGCAGACTATGACGATGATGCAGACTATGACAATAATGAAGACTATGACGATGATGCAGACTATGACGATGATGCATACTATGACGATGATGCAGACTATAACGATGATGCAGACTATGACGATGATGCAGACCATGACGATAATGCAGACTATGACGATAATGCAGACTATGACGATAATGCATACTATGACGATGATGCCTACTATGACGATGATGCAGACTATGACGATAATGCAGACTATGACGATGATGCAGACTATGACGATGATGCAGACTATGACGATAATGCAGACTATGACGATGATGCAGACTATGACGATGATGCAGACTATGACGATAATGCATACTATGACGATGATGCATACTATGACGATGATGCAGACTATGACGATGATGCAGACTATGACGATAATGCAGACTATGACGATAATGCAGGCTATGACGATAATGCAGACTATGACGATAATGCAGACTATGACGATGATGCATACTATGACGATGATGCAGACTATGACGATGATGCAGACTATGACGATAATGCAGACTATGACGATAATGCAGACCATGACGATAATGCAGACCATGACGATAATGCAGACGATGACGATAATGCATACTATGACGATGATGCATACTATGACGATGATGCAGACTATGACGATGATGCAGACTATGACGATGATGCAGACTATGACGATAATGCAGACTATGACGATGATGCAGACTATGAAGATGATGCAGACTATGACGATAATGCATACTATGACGATGATGCATACTATGACGATGATGCAGACTATGACGATGATGCAGACTATGACGATAATGCAAACTATGACGATAATGCAGACTATGACGATAATGCAGACTATGAAGATGATGCAGACTATGACGATGATGCATACTATGACGATGATGCATACTATGACGATGATGCATACTATGACGATGATGCATACTATGACGATGATGCATACTCTGACGATGATGCAGACTATGACGATAATGCAGACTATGACGATGATGCAGACTATGACGATAATGCAGACTATGACGATGATGCAGACTATGACGATGATGCAGACTATGACGATGATGCAGACTATGACGATGATGCAGACTATGACGATAATGCAGACTATGACGATGATGCAGACTATGACGATGATGCAGACTATGATGATGATGCAGACTATGACGATAATGCAGACTAAGACGATAATGCAGACTATGACGACAATGCAGACTATGACCATAATGCAGACTATGACGGCAATGCAGACTATGACCATAATGCAGACTATGACGATAATGATGATCATTATGGTGTAAGCTTTATATGAATTGTTCCTTTCTTTAGTTCTCCATTTTAAACTTTGTAACTTGTTTTGACCAGGTACGATCCGAGGTTATAGCAACGTATGCTTTATGTGGATTTTCAAACATATCATCTATTGGTATTCAACTTGGAGGTTTGACCCCGATGGCCCCTGACAGAAAACGAGACCTGGCCGAAGTATCGGTGAGAGCTCTTGTCTCTGGAAGCATCGCTTGCTTCATGACAGCGTGCATTGCTGGTAAGTATTTACTTGTGACGTCACGGGAAAGGTTTGACAGAAAATAAAAATGCCTCTTTAGAGGGTGGTGCCATTTGGGGCTATGAGAACCATCTTATGCAAAACATAGTTTCCCATCAACAAATTTTTTTTTTTTTTATATTTGTATTTCTTTGCAATACACAACCTAAGTGGATTTGTTGTAAACAAGCACGTGTAATTACTGGCAATGTGGATGAAAGCTAAACTGTCAAAACTATGCTCAATGCAGACTCGTTTTGGGAATAATCTTAGCTCTAACTAACCTTCATTTTTCAAATTTTGTCAAAGTTAAGTGGCACGTCCTCCATGCCCCTAATGGCCACGTGTCTGATTGAAAGAAGAAAAGTAGATTGACATCGTATCGCATATAAATGCATCGTGTCCATTGGCAGCGCCTGCAGATTTTGATGCTGGGAGAGGGCAGCTTTGTTTCATGGGGGTAAATGTGCATTCATTTATTCTCTGTGTGTACAATACATAAACGAAAGTGATTTTCTGGGGGGTAATTAGGGGGAGGTAGGGGAAAGCGATCTCGTGGGGGAGGGGCCACGTTGCCCCTATTGTGACGCCACTGATCGTGTTTAATTACCCTACAATTTTTGTAATATTATTTTGCAGGCATCTTGTATGTCCCGGAGGATGAGATCGGGACCATTCTATTCAACACAACAGATATCATGGAAACGGTGGAGATGGTCACTATACTTTAGAATTCATCTACGGACAAACATGTAGCAGGCCTCACCGCATGCCTCTGTCTTTTTACAACTCCATTCATTTTATACACACGTTTGTTACAAGACGATATCGTGTCAATGTGTTTTTTCAACGCGTTTTTGGACAAAATATCAGTCTGAACTGTAGATTAAACACATGGTCATTTCTTGAAAACACGTCGATAATTCTGGACAACACGTGGAGAAGTAGACGTATGACGCTTTATCTAATTGATTTTTCGATAACCCACTATCGGAGATTTTCAAAAACGCTTTGTCGACAGATGTCTAAAATTGGAACATATTGAACCAGCAACTGGCAACAGAAGAAACTGTCCACTCAGTTTAGGAAGCTAGTTGTGAAGCAGTAGTGTATCTAAAGTGGGGTTGTTTGGGGATACACCCCTTTAGCAAATGTTGTAGTTCCCCACAGAGATATTGTCATTTTATACTGAATATCGTTAGTTTGGGACCCAAACTGTCCATCTTATACCGAGACGAGATACCCTCTTAATTTTAAGTAAAGTTTTCACGTCACATCCGGTTGTGGATGTTTTTAATTAGGTAAGTACTGTACGCATTGTGTGTGTGTATGTATGTACAGTGTGCTAGTCATTCAAACGATCCTTTAACAATGGTGAGTTAGTTAGTTAGTAGGATGGACTGTGCTTAAAAAAAGGTGGTATTGCTCACCAGCTACAAGAAGACCGCATTGTTAATAATTTGATAACAGTTAGCTTTGAAAGAATTATATCTTTCACTTATATCATTATAGTTTTTTAGCAATTAGCAATATCATTTTATTCCAGGCCTTACGAGACGGAGGAAGGAAGTAGGGAGTGCGAGGGGAAGGGGTGCGAGGGGAGAGGGGTGTCCACCCTGTCTACCCGATACCGATCTCGAGTCGGGCAGAGAATCATGCCTGACTCGGCTAGATATCGGGATCTTGCTCTTCTGTGACTCAGTCGATGATGATCATGATGATGACAATATGATACTTGGGGCCCCGTGATCTATCAGGCAGAGATGTAAAATGTACTGTTCAAATCCGTAATTTATCAGAATCATGCCCGGCTTGATTAGTTTTTTCTATAATTTAAAGGAAATTTCCCGAAAACTGCTCGAATAGGGAAAAAATCTTCCAAAAATTAAAGAAAATTGCCCAGAATTTAAAAAAATTCCCAAAAATTGAGGAAAATATCCCGGAAATTGACCTAAAAAATTGCCAATATGAAAAAACTGCCCGAAAATTGAAAAAACTGCTTGAAGATGAAGGAATTTTCCGAAAATCAAAGAAAATTGTCCTGACATGAACTTAAAGGAAATACTGCCTTTGTTTACTGTGCAACACTCCCCCTTCCCCCACCCACCCCAAGCCTAAATCTCTGGTGAAAAATTGATCGTATATTCACAAATTCATTGCGATTTTTCCTCCGTAATAAGTTTTCGATATGGCAAAATGTCACTGCCCCCTTCCCCCCCCCTGAACCTTACCATTGAGTAAGATTGTCTCGTACGGCCATGATTTCTGTATACATAACACGGCACCAAAATAGCTGTTTCTGGTACAAACATTGACTGATGCATGTTTACTTGAAGTTTCTGGTGAACAGTTACATCTTAAATACCAAGTTTACGAAAGTTTCGTGTTTATTTACGTAACCGGAACGATTGTAAACATGGTAAGTAGTTTCACGATGCGTTTACGGTATGCTAAAAAATATCCGTTACATTTGCGTTGGCAGAAACATCGTAAACATCTTCTCTAAGATATACACCATGTTTACAGGATAACGTAAATTTCTTATACATGGTCAGCTTATTTAAGCGGAATTTCAGCGAGCGTATATTCTGGAAACATGCAAAAGAAATTTAAGCTGCGTTTCTATTGTAAGTTATATTTTATAAACATGGTAGGAACATTTCCGTAAAGTATCCGATAACGGAAAGTTCATAAACGCTATTTGCAGATTTACTATAGGTTTACGAACTAACTTAAACTAACTAAACATGTATTGAACGTTTCCCGTTAATATCCGGCAACGGATAATTTGTAAACTCGGTTTGTATATTTCTTACGTGTTTAAGATCAAACTTAAATTTCATAAACATTTTTTAGTGTTTCCGTGGAAGATACAATAACGGAAAACTTGTAAACTCTGTTTATATGTTTCCTACGCGTTTAAGAAATGACATGATATTCATAAACATGGTTACAGCGTTTCCATGCATAAAAAGATAATGTGCACAAAAAACATTTATCTCCTACAATCATGATTACCAGGATTTTTGTCTTCATTTCTTCATTTATCTGTTTATGCGTTATATGTCAAAAACCCTACAATTAAATAATTAAAAATGTAATCAATGGACGAAAGAGATCACCAACTTGATTTATGATATATTTAATAGAATTATGCCGTAATTCCTGGATGAAAATATTTGTTCACACAGGTCTTAAAGCACTAGACCGAAAAGTGAGAGCGCTTGTTTTTGCGAATTTCTTAGATATATTATCCACAACAGATAAACAACGATACATTTCATGCTTTTATAGCGCACAGACGACGTGAGGGCAAAGGTCACTTGAATATTCATATCAAGCAGATAATTACTATATACTGTTTCGTGCTAGATAAGCATTCGATGTTTTGGCCCCTCCCCAAAAAAAAAAAAATATATATATATATATAAAAACGCCATCACATTTCATTCCAGTGCCCCTTTAAGTTGTCCAAAATTGTCCCTACCTGTTCCCATACATTCGCTGTTCCCGCAACATATGCGGTTCTTCAAATGTTGTTTGATCATTATCAAAACACAATGGATTAACATAAGAAAGTAAGTTCGTCATCTGTTCATGCAAAACTAATATATTGTCCAATTTACAAATCGCATATTACACCCACAAATTCATATGCTGTAAATTAGTGGTAAAATATTCATCCATTTTGATACTTAGTTTTTACTATATCTCAAACAGTGTGACTGGTGGCGGCGCTAAAGGTAGCACAGGGACATCCCCCCGCGAGATCGTTTTTCCCCCAGAAAATTGTGTAAAGTGACATATACTTGATCTGATTGATCTGTTCATAATCTTTGCCCCCCCCCTCTCCTAACCAGGCCTTCATGAGACAAAACTGCCCTTTCTTTTCCGCTGCACAGCAACAAACTCCTGACGCCCCCACTCAGTTTAACTATGGTGTCGCCCCTCATATAAGTTAAAAGCTTTCAGAAAATCCATGATATATATATAAGTGATATGTGTTGTTTTTCTTACTTTATCTGTTTATAAAAGCCGTGAACAATCAAATTTCTGGAAAATCTAAAGAGCTTTGGTGTTCCACCATCTTGATCACAACAAGGACCTCTAAACGAGCCCAAGGACTGCCCATACATTCCGTGCGATTCGCGCTCTGCGCTCATTCTGTCGCATGCGTTGTCATCGTGTCAGCAAAATTAACATCAATTCCCCATTCTTACCTTTAAGATAGATATTCCCTTGCCTTTATTTTAGTGACAAATCATCACTGTTGGTCCATAATTTAATGTGATATATGATCAATATCTGAACATGGTGCCCTTCACTAGTCGCGCCCCTGCCTGATGTAAAGGGGGATTGCCCATTGAAAGGATCTTGCCTTCCAGGTGTCATGCTTCCTTCCTGGTGAAGAGTAAATTTAAACAGAAATTAAATTATTATGTAAAAAGGTAAAAGCGAATAAAGATAAATCCGCAAACCATAAGAAGGCTCTTTCGATACGGTCATGAGCAATGGCCTAGTTGTTCATGTTTCAATGGGGAGGGCAAGTGGCACTGCCATTTGCGTTTTTGCGTTCCCCCTGCCCCCTCCCCCTGCCCCCGCCCCCCTCCCTTAAAACGTTTGGGACATAATATATCTAATTTGCATGCACCGTTCGGCATTGCTTAAAATCAGCGTTTCAAATTAATGGGCGAAGCCCTGGTACGGGTCCAGTGGCGAAGTCCTCGAAAGTCTTGGATTTCACGTAATTTTCAATATTGCTTAATATTGTGTCAAATATATGGTCTAAGTCTTGCACTTCTCGTAATTTTGGTAGCAAAAATTTGCTTATAATTGTGCCGTAGTGAAAGAAGAGGTGGGAGGACGGAGGTAGGGGGAGCGGGCATGGGCCGTCCCGAATAATTCTCAAAGCAATTATTTTCAAAAGGAATTCTTTTAATTATTCACCTGTTGGGCAATTGCCAGCATTGGTCTAGGCTCCAGAATCTGAAACCCATGGGCTACAGAATCTGAAACCCATAGGCGGGATTTGCATGAAAGTTGAGGAAAACCAAAAGTGGGAGAAGGAGTTGGGGAAAATCATAAAATCACGCTAAGATACAAACAAAAAATCACCATGCAAAAGTATACAATTGAAAAATGTGGCACGTTCTCTCTCGCACCCTCAAATCCTGCCTATGCTCAAACCATATGTGTAAGACCCGCGGCCAGGGGGCACGTGCCTCCCACTTTTTCGTAAAAGGACAAAAGTAGTGCCTCTTTTTGAAAATGAAAAGTGCCCCTTAATCTGTCAATTACTGTCAAAAATTGCCCTCATTTAAAATGCTGCCCCCCCCCCCTTGCCCCGAGGCCCTATGACGAAACCCCCGGACGCTTAGCGTTTTTTGACGTGATTTTAGTATCAAAAAGTTGCTTGAAATCGTGTCACTCCACACTCAAGCTAATTATAAAAGGAATATCTTTTGGTTAAGGTTCAAATGTAGGATCCCATGGGTAAAATGTGTCTTTAGTTGGGGTTCAGGGATGGTTTCCATGTTTTTAATGTAAGAATATTGCTTTTAGAGAAACATTTTACAACGCGTGTTTTGAATACATATTGCAGAAGTTGAGATTAAAAAGAATGAAATATAATTGAGGACAATTTTTGCGCCCCTAGAGTATGCGGCGACCCCGCAGACAGCTTCACTGGGTGAAGTTTCCCCCTAGCCCCGGCCACCAAGCCACTTATCAGAACATTTCCCGATGGTAAGAAACGTTTGGTAGAAACACGTATGAAGCGGGGCCAGCAAGAGGCCCTTGACCCTCAATAATTTTATTGGGGGCCGAGTATCATTTTGCCCTCCCCGCACCCACCCCCCCTCCCTCTCCTTCCCAGTAATGAAGATCTAACAAATTGATATTGAGGAGTCAGATTCCATTTGACTTTTATCCTTCAAAAATCTTCAATTTTCGAAAAAACTCCTTCAATTTTCGTGAAATTTTGTTCAATTCTGGGACATTTGTTTCAATTTTCGGGATATTTTCAGGACATTTTCCTCATTTTTCGAGAAATTTATTTAATTTTTCTAGAAACTTCTTTCATTTTCCTGAAATTTGCTACAATTTCAAAAAATATATTATATTAAACAAATATTCAATTTTCTGGATTTTATTTCATTTGCATACATTTTCTTCAAATCAAATTTGACCACTTTTATGTCAATAATTCCTCAGGTTTACTTCTGTATGCAGCGCGAGAAGGTAAAATTCTCTGTAAAAATTCATACACACACACCCCGACCCACCCACACCTCCTATGCCGGCCTCTGAGTATATAATGCGGTCACATAATTCGATTCTACAAAGTATGGATTCGAGCACATTTTGACATCCTTCTGCCAGTCATATTTTTTCATCACGTATTCATCGGACTAGGTGACTTTAAAGCCTCTGACAGCAAATTGTTCTCCCCTTTTAAAAATATATTTCCAAATATCAAAATTTCAGCAATAGGGGTCAGTGTCGTAGCTGGGGCGTAACTTGACATCGAGCGCTGGAGTGGAGGGGAGGGGGGGGGGTGAACACAAACATGTCCCATATCATGGAGGGCTTAGGATTTTAAACACATGTGTGGGCACGGCGGGGTATAATCATAATCAGTCCAGTTCATACCTGATCAAAAGAACAGTTTTGTTCTCCCGATCGGGGACCCTTCACAAAAGTATCCCACAATGCATCTATCCAAATTCAAAGTTTGTAAAGGAATAACATAAGAATCAGACACATTTCGGGCGCGGGGAAGTAAATATAAGGGTTCAAATTTTTCTTCACGATTTAAAATAATGACATATGTGTAGAAGATCTTTGATATGAATTATCTTTTTACCGTGCGCTTTTAAAATTCACCGTGCGGTTTAAGATCAATTTAAAGAAATTTGGTGACTTTATATTATTTTGTGTCATTTTGCAGAA
>JAIGNY010000256.1:30000-47500 GCA_020152595.1 Chiridota heheva
TGTTCAAAGGTTGAATCTTCTAACAATTTGTCTAAATAAAACAATTTTGACATATTTCACACCTTTAGAGTGCACATTTGTTAAAACGCGAAGTGGAATAATTTGGAAATAAATTGGAAATTGCAAACGGCCACATGTGATTACTGAAATGCCACAGGCACAGAAAATCAGGATGGAGTTCTGTTCAAAGGGCTAGTTCTGTAATGCAAGGAAATGTAGAGATACTCCTATTGCCCTGTCATAATTGTTACCGGTTTTCTTATTCTGATTTCACAAAATTAAACACTAATTTGCATGATTTTGGCAAATGACAGATTAAGGCATGATTAGGCCCTTAAAATTGCACACCTTAAACTTTTGGCAATTGTTTCACCAATTTGTAAGCTACGGTTTCTTGTTTGGAATATTTTAGACCATTTTAACTGATATTATAGATACATGTCCGAATAACTTCAACCTAGTCCATGCCAGGAGGTACCACAGTGGTACCTCCCTGGTCCATGTAGCTTAAAGTATTATTTCAGTTGTCATGCTGGTTTAATTGTACGGTTTAATGAAAAGATTAATTGAAATTGAGGAGCTCCCGAATATTGAGAATAATTTCCGGAAATTGGCCAACAAATTCGGAAGAAAAAAAAACCCTGTCAGAAAATAAAGGAAATTGCCCGAAAAAGAAGGACATTTCTCAAATATTGAAAAAAATTGTTCAGAAACTACTGTACTTTAATTCGAGTTTAGACTTCCGTATCATTTTTGTAGAAACAACTGCTGCGGAAAGTCGGAAATTGCGCCCTCGTAATTTTCAACCATTTTAATGCATTTTATTACAAAAAGTCCAAGTTAACTTTTTCTTCTATTTCAATTGTTTGCAGAACTATTGATGTATGGGAATGAAGACAACTCAATTTTTAAAACGAATTTTTGTCGGATAATTTTCTTGTAAAATACTTTTAAATTCATGCCCTCTTAATATTTACAATGATTAAAATTTTAGAAATCGCCCACACAAACAAATAGACCGATGTATGTTCAATATCTTCGCATATATAGTCCCAGATACTTCCACTCCCATTGGAGAATAACAAAATGTTTGTTATGAAATATTTATTATACTTTTCGTTATTGCCAGCTGCCGATGGAAGACATTTTTATGGTTTCAAGCTTGTTAAAACAGTTAAAGTGACTGCACGGTGGATCCAATTCAGTGTCATCTCTCGTCACCTCATCTCCTCTTTTTTTTTTTCTCGTAGAAATATTCTTTTCGGTCCAAAGACACGTGACCATTTCTACACTGGTTAAAGGATTAGTTCAGTGGTCAAGCATGTCCATCTTATATGAAAGAGGACTTCAATAGAAACAAAATGGTGAAGGCGTACAAAAATCTTATTACATTAAGATATAAAACAGATATTAAACGTTCAAGTTTGAAGCTCTGTCATCTGGTTGTATCTGTACGGAAATGACTGGTGTAGCAAGTCTACAATGGAAAGTTGGCGTCTTCATCCTCACATTCTAAACAATTTTTGATAAATTTAATTTTTTCATTTTTGAATATATTTTACCTCGAACGTTCTTCTGGTGGTATATTATAAATACTCTTCCTAGATTAAGTTTTACTACTTTTTTTTTAAATATTCCATGGTTTTTAAGCCAAAAAATTGCAGGACAAAATGCAGGACAAAATGTGAAAAAATACATAAAGACTGCCACTGGCAGGAGGTGCCCTTTTTTAAAGTTGGGGCGGACCGGAACAGAAGGTGCCCTGTGAAAGTTGAGGGCGGACCGGTATAGGTGGCGCTCTTTTGAAAGTTGAGGGCGGATCGGGACAGGCTGTGCCCTTTTAAAAGTTACATGAAATTATTCTAGGCCATTCTTGAAGCTTGAAAACAAATACTATGAAATAGAAATCCACTGAGTCACAAATCCTACATAGTACATTGAAGATGTTGCATACATTTAGTATTTAATTTAATTGACACAATTGAAGCATATCATACACCAGGGGCCCGACACTGAGTGCCAGGCAGAGGGGGCATGGCCCCAATAATTTTCAAAATAAGGCATTTGATCTATTCGACCAATATTTGTCCTGGCCTTCTAATCTCAAACCCATAGACGGATTTTTCCTACCGCAAGTGGGGCGAAAAGTCTAAAGTGTGGAAAAAGTCAAACGTTTGAAGAACCAGGAGGGGGAGTGGGGAGGGACTAAAAATCACGCTAAGATACAAATCACCATACAAAAGTTTACATTTGGGAAAAAAGGTGTGGCCTATTATGATAAAACCATATGTGTAGGACCCCGGGCCAGGGGCACGTTCCCCTAATTTTCCGACGCCCTTTTTAAAAGGAAAAGTGTCTTCCAATAATGGGGGCCTCCCTTCCCCCCTCTCCCCTTCCCCCAATTTACCACAAGCAGACAAGTTCCCTCCGACCCGTGATGACATGGTTACGGCGAACAGCTAAAAATTAACATTGTTTCCTAATCTTAGTCACTGCAAATGATGAGAATAATTTACAAAAGAAAATATCACAGTTGCCCTGTAATATATCACAAATTTGCAAAGAAATTTGCATATTGATGCAAATCGCTGAAAACGATTGTGATGAAGTGTTTTGCTACTTTCATGGTCTGTAATAGTTTATAAAGTAATTTATACATAGTTTACATTTTAAGCATGTTATGGAATAGATGGCATTGCGAGTAGTACAAGTCATATTTTGTTTTATTTTATAATGGCGTCCAGTGGCCTGGCTTTAAATGGTGTTACTTGCTTGTGAGAAGTTTTGGCACAAATCGCATTTACTGTCACATTTAAAATAACCTCCTATCTCATGCTCACTTGAAAGGCAGAAAGGGTGGGTTTGAGATTAGAGGGGCAAGAATTTCTTTCAGATTTTTACTTCTTCTGAAGGCTGGGATTATTGATCCTTTTGGGGAAATGTCTTGTTGAGTTTCTGCAGTTTCTAGTAAGGGTAAATGTTTTCGCATTATTTTAGAAATATCAGGAAGGCGGCTGTTAAAGTCTATGACAAGAGAAAATTTCTTTTCATTAGGTTTAGGTTTAGTTTGCAGTAGCTGATGTCTGTTCAGTTTGGTTGCTCTATTAAATTGTTTGTCTATCAAATCCGGTTTGTAGTTTTGGGCTTTTAAGTAATTTTTGTATTCCAGACATCTAGCTTCCAGCAGATGATCAGATGAGCAATTACGGCGAAGCCTAAGGGCTACACCGTACGGGATGGCATTTTTACAATGCGATGGGTGGGAACTGTTGAATGGTAAATACAAATGACTGTCAGTGGGTTTAGCCTACACATCTGTCTCAATGAAGCTTTCTTTGATGCAGAGTGTTAAGTCTAGAACGTTTAAGCAGGAGTTTGAGTATACTAGTTCAAACTGAATGGTGGGGTATAGTGAATTAATGAAGTTAGTAAACTCTAACAACTTAGGGACTCCCAAAGTCCAAATATCTACAATATCGTCCCTATATCGCCACCAGTAATTGGGTCTCACAGGCCCTTTTGATTTTGCCTGCTCGTCTAACTCTCCCATAGCTAAATCAGCATAACTACAGGCATTCTTGGGGCCCATAGCGGTGCCGTGTTTTTGAAGAAAATGATGACCCCCAAATTGACTATTATTACTACTGAGGCAGATTTCAACAGCCTCCACAAGGAATTGTGTGGCCGGGAACTTGGCTTTTCTGGTATTAAGGTATTTCTTAATCTGGAAATGTTCATTTTTTTAACAACCACATGTCTGTTTTGTTTCATGTTCGGCCTAATTATGATGCTAGCTTGTGTGTACATGTTCATGATATAAAAACGTTGAATTTCGTTGATGTACATAGTTGGCGGGGTTTAATATGATGATTTTGCTGTAAAGAGCTAATGTAAACACAGTATTTCAAGAACAGTAAACTGGAGTAATGTATTATGCTATATGGTACACAGATAGCCCATGGTATGCAGATATGACCCAATGTTTGTGGTGGTGTTTCATGCATATTGATAAGTGGGCGGGGTTTAAAGTGACAATTTTGAAAAAGTGATAAATGAGCAACTTTATGTCCGTTTTGCGTCATATTGGGCATGGTAAATTTGTTTGTTATTGGGTACATGCTTATATTATTAACAGGTGTTAAAAATATGAAGCAATTTCCCCCAAATGAAGGAAATTTCCCCCAAAATAAAGGAAATTTCCCCAATATAAAGGAAATTTCCCCAAAATGAAGGAAATTTTAACAGAATGAAGAAAATTTCTCCCAAACAAAGGAAATTTCCCCCAAACAAAGGAAATTTCCCCAAAATAAAGGAAATTTTCCTAAAATGAAAGAAATTTCCCCAGAATTAAAAAAAAATCCCCCAAAATGAAAGAAATTTCCCCAAAATGAAGATTAATTGAAGAAACTTCCCCTAAAATAAAGTAATTTTACAAAAATAAACAGATTTCGCCAAAATAAAAGAGGCAATTTTTTTTTTAAAAGGAAGGAAATTGAACCAGAACCAAAAGGTTTTGTGGTTCCGATGCTTTTTCATCAGCTGATTAATTTGCAAAATTTGTATTAACTGTCATGTAATTGCATATCATAAAATATTTGTTTCATATTTATTCATAAGCCACATCCACCATGGAGATCATTAAAAATGTTGACAACATTAGCATTTGCACAATAATAAACAACATCATTAAAGCTAGTATGATGCAAAAACGGTTGCTCATTCATCCTATTTCAATAATTTGTCAGCAAGCCCCACCTACTCATTAGCATTTATGACATCACTACCATAACATTCGAACATACGTTCAGAACATTCATTACCCATCAGTGTACCACATATAGCATAATCTGAAATATTGTTTTTGGTGTTAACATCATTTAGTACTTTCACGTTAAGCCACGCCCACCATGCATATTAATATTATTGTTTTTCGATTTTCGTTCAGTCTGTAAATTTTCTTCAATTTACGGCAAATTTCCTTCATTTTCGAGAAATTTTCTTCAACAGTTTAATGTATGGGATATCTTTTCTTCGATTTACGAAAAAAATTCGGTAAATTTCTTTCATTGTTTGAGAAATGTCTTTCCCTTTTAGAGATTTCCTTAATACTCTTGCAGTTTTCTTAAATTTTCGGACAATTTCCTTTATTTGGGGAAATGTTTCTTAAATTTTTGGTCAATTTTTTATAATTTTTCTTCGATTAATGGTCCAGTTTCTTCAATTTCTGGGAAATTTCTTTCAATGTTTGTGATATATCTTCCAATTTTATAAAAAAAATTCTTTCATTCTCGTGCCATCTTCTTCAATTTTCGGAAAATTCTTGGAAAATATTGCCAAATTTTACTAAAATTTCTGATGATTTTACCAGAATTTTCCATAAATTTTTTGTTAAAAATTTCCTAAATTAATTTTTTGTAGAGAAAAGCCTTCAGGGAGGACCTTTCTCTCTACTTCCCGTCTATAAGACCATGCACCCTCATCCCAATATGTTCCATTTAATCGTGTCATAACTGCTCACAAAACGCGTTATCATATCAGCCCCGGTTTGGTTTGGCTTGCCCCCCCCCCCTCCCTCCTTCGACATTCTATCCTGGCAAAATTTACTATTTGGATCCGGCAGTCAGCCGGGTCATTGTCATGACATAAACTGACATGCCCTCTCCCGTCGTTTTGGTAAAGTTTACAAGGTGCCCCTATGTCAATCAATATTGGCAAATTGAAGAAAGACCACAAACATCTAGCAAAATACCCCAAATTTCACTCGTGAAGCGCCTTTAATTTGGAATCTTGAAAGAAAGAAAAAACATAAAATGGGGATCCTTTCCATCTGTCCACTGACGCGGTGAAGACTGGGTGTGAATTTGGGGAATCTGATCTACTTTAGACTGATATACCGAGTTTCATTTATTCTCACCAAATAAATGATGGCCTCTTGAATTATTCCAAGGCCCTTATTTGCTTTTCACATTATTTTAGATATGGAATATATTCCGATTCATGACCAATAGAATTGGGTAATCTAATCATGATCTATAAATCTTAACCCTTCCGAATTCAAGACTTGTTATAATGTATAAATTTACCCATTTTTGTAGATCTTAATATCGGCATAAATACAAATGTATTATTTTACCGAATTTTGGACAAAAATACCCTGCATTTTTGAAGTTTTAAATTACGACAGTTGGAAAATGCCCTCAGATCCTGTGCCCTCAGACTCAAACATCATCCGCCGTCCCTGCATCTCTGCCCGATTAAGAGCAGTGCTCGGACCACTCCCTACCTCGTACAATTGTGAAAATAACATAGAATAACCATGGTGTTTTCAAAAGCATTTTCAGAAGTACTTTGCTTTTTGCGAACTATGACAAAAACATAAAGGTATAATTTATACCTCTTCAGTACCATGTTGGTGCCCGACGAAACATTTTATGGGTCACACCCTACCCCCTTAAGTTACGCCGGCTCAAGCGTGTTCACATCTAATTTTCATAAAATTCATTACCTGATTACTTAATTATGATTACTTTAATTCGTGTTTTTTCACATTTCAGAAAATTCATCGTCAGAAAACCATGGCTTTATTGGGTGGAATGCGAGCAAAAGAAAAGCAAGATCGATCGCCGAGCTGCTGTCAATCCAGTTATCTGGTTATCGGGCATGTCGGGTGACGATCACACATGGAGGTTGAAAATAACTCGCGATCTTTCAGGTTCCGCCAAATTGAAAACTATAAGAAAAAGCCAAGTATTACTTTTACTTGACAAGTGTGGTGTCAGAGAGGGGACGTAAACGGTTGTTGGCATTCCTATGAAATGACATTCTATTAAATCGGCCAGTTCTCCAAAGTGCTACACATATTGATCACATGTACCATTACCATTATAAAGGTCTGTGAACGTCTACTGATATATGACTGAGACATGAATGTAGTATTTTAGACAAACTTTTAAAGTTTGGTTAGATAGTTAAACAGTTTTCATATTTTGGAATTAGTGTTCCCGATATGGTTCATCAAAGTTTGAGGATTATAGCTCTCCCGATATGGCTCATCAGAGTGTGAGGATTATTATTACGTGGAATAGAACTGTGCGGACTACTCGCAATCTTGATTTATTAATCTTTTTTTCCGTTTGTCACCGAAAACTTATCAGAGGTCCATTCCTTCTACAAAATGTATTGGCGGTATGGTAAAACTCAAAATGCTTCGACCAGAATTTGTTGTAACCCTTCGACTGTTCGAAGAATTACAAAAGACAATTACAAACTGGATATACATTAAAACAGATAGTAACCTCGCCCAGCCATGCTTCATAAATTTGATCATTTATGATCGATTGTGATCTCGATTTTCATCAGTGTGTGAATGTCCTTTTTATCAAATTAAAACTAATATGTAAGGTTGCAAAGTTTAAAGTTTTCAGTCATTTTTCGTCCATTGTAAAATGTTATTCAGGGATTAAATTCGATCATAATCCCCGTGTCTCTGTAATAGCTTGGAACATGTGTATTATGTCATCATGAGGGTTAAAACGCCTTAAAAGTTGCCAAGGCGTTAGCCCCAATGATGGCGTTATATGAAATTTCGAATGTTATGTAGAAAATTCGACAGCATGACTTAATACCCGTACATACCTGCATACTTGAAATTCTTTTTGATTTTTCGGTAAAATATTTTAAACAAATTCATTTTAATCTTATTCTCACAATATTCTTGTTTCTGCCTTCATCAATTCTAGAAACGTCTCTTTCTAAAAGGTATTGAATCGTTTGTTAGAGTTGAATGTCATCACTTTCGTCATCGCTGGAAATATTACAATACAAAAATTGACAATTCATCCGTTTTCTATCCTTTTGAAAGTGAACTTTGATAAAAAATTCTAAGAATGTAAACTTACTCTAGAAGTAGGCATTAGAAAAATATACGAATGCAGTTTGGTTTGAGGATGGCAAAAATTATAAAATTAAACCTCAAAAGTTAAGAATAACTTTCTACAGTTATCAAAATATGGATAGGGAAGCCTTAAGTGAGTTAGCTAGTAATTAAAAAAATAAGTTTAATTATCTGTTTATGATAGACGTAATCAATTTATGAATGCATAACCCGTGGGAACAACAATTTTTCAAGTGATCTTTTAAGTTGAAGAAAATTTAAGTTATTTTTAAGATGAGGTTTTATAAAGCCTTTTTTTATGCTTTGTGTTTAAGAATGTTAATTAATTGGCCTCATGTATTTTTTTCTCTCATTCAGTCTTCTAATTGTCAATATCAACCTGTACAGATAGATAGGTAAGACTGCAAAGCTAACCAATCAGAAAGAAGACTTGAAAGTTAAAGGGGCACTTCACCGACATGTTAGAGCAGCAAAGCTTTTTGACCCTCGTGGTGTGAAGGGCTACACAACTTATACAACCAAATTTTATACCACGTACTCAGGTATTACCTGAAATTTGTAACATATAACACGTTGGGCTCCGAGGCAAAACAGGTCAATAAATATTTGAAAAATTCACTTATTTTGTGTCTAGTCAACTTTAAGTCAACATTTTTCATATTCTCAGTTTTCTATAACATCGATGGCGGAGAGCTGTTTGTATTTGAATACTAAAAACAGCCAGAAAGCTCGTCATAATGCCGTCCCATAATTTATTTCCTACGTTTATGTTTTAATGTACAATAAAAGCTACCCATATATGACAAACAGTTTTGATTTGCTTTATTTAATAGCAGTAAATATTATTTAGGCTTGTGGAATTTTGTTCATAAGGTTTAAGTTCCTACAAATACCAGTTTGGACCATTTATGCTGCATTTCCGACCATAGAACATGTAGAAACAGGTTTCCGACCACAGCGGCCGAATCGAGTTTCCGATGCAGAGAACAGGGAGTTTCCGTCGACTGGAGCGTGAAATATGCCAGTGTCTGGTTTTCCAAGTTTACAAACTTACGTTGTAAACAAATAAAACATTGAGTTTACGTCACTTTGAGCAAAAAAATTTCGTTCAATGAAGCCCCGAATTCCCGGTGTTATACTCAACGGAAAATCCATGTTTCTTGTCCACCAACTTTACATCCTTACGCTGTAAACACGTTAAACATGGAGATTACGTCACCTGGAGCACGGCGTTTACGCCGCCAGGAATGGGGCATTTAAACTGCATTAAATTCCATTTTTACGTTGCTAACACGTTAAACATGGAGTTTACGTCACCCAAAACACGGCGTTTACGTCGTCAGAAATGAGACATTTAAGTTCCATTAAATTTCATTTGTACGTTGTAAACACATTAAACATGGAGATTACGTCACCCGAAGCACGGCGTTTACGCCGCCAGGACTGGGAATTTACGTTGCATTAAATTACATTTTTACGTTGTAAACACGTTAAGTAGGGAGTTTACGTTACCCGGAGCACGGCGTTTACGTCACCAGAATTGAGGCACTTAAGTCGCAGTAAATAACATTTTACGTTGTAAACAGGCTAAACATGGAGTTTACGTCACCTAGCACCTAGACACGGCGTTTACCTCGCGAGAAATGGGGCATTTCAGTTGCTTTAAATTATATGTTTACGCTGTAAAATACGTTAAACATGGAGTTTACGTCACCCGGAGCCCGGCGGTTAAGTTGCTTCAAACATTATGAAAAACATGGTCACTGAAGCACGAATTTAAGTCGTGTTTAAAAAAGCGGTTCCGTTTAGTTTAAGTGATGTTTAGGCCAGAGTATTCGTTAATTTTCTTGCCGTGTAAGTAGTTTTGAATTCATTCTTTTATATCTGATAAGTACGTTATTAAAAAAAGTCAACATATTACAACAACAATAAAAAGCATTTGGCGTTTTCTTCGTGATATCTTTACAAGTTAAAGCTCTATGGACATTAGTAATTGATATATTCGTTGACTGCATGGTGGAATGAGTATTACAATTTAAGCAGATTAGTTTTTGATTTTTAAAAAAAAAAAAACTAAGCCTTTTATTTTTTGAGCAATGGCCGATCAAAAATTAGAAAAGAAAAAAGAAAAACATTGAATCATAAAGATATCAAAATTAAAGGTGGGCTTTTGGGAGAATGGACGTTAGGACTTCATCAATTTCTTCACAATTTTCTCCAATTTGCTACCAAAAGCCTTGAATGAAAATTTGTTGGAAACCCTTTTCCCTCAATTGCTTAACACCCTTCACCCCAATCTGGAATTTTCGAAACTTTTAACGGTCTGGTTACTGGTGACCCATTTTTCTTCTTCTTTCTTCAAAATATTTTGGTGAAAACTTCATTTTATTATACCATAATCTACAAAAATTGGAAAACGTCTTAAAATTGGAGGGATTTTGATTTATAGATCATGATTGGCCAGTTGTATTGGTCATCTATATGCCCCTATTTGCTCACGAATTTTAATTCATGGTTATAATTTAAAATTTCTTTCATTAAACAAAATGTCGGATAGTTGTAAAACAGATAAGAATTAAGTCCCTAATTACCTCATCTAACCATGTGATGCTAGCCATCATATATCATTGGTCACGCAGTACAATGGCTTCCTCATTTGCATATACAGCGGGAAAAATCTTAGTTCAGATCCCACCCACTTGATATTCAACAACAAATTTGATTTCATTTATTTGAAACATTAACTATTGCCATGGCACCACATTTCATTTAAAAATTGGAGAAATGGGTGTGCGTTGGGAACTTCTATGTGTACGTGTGCACCAATTTATTGTTATGCGTGCGCATAATGTGGGTCCCACGAGGTCCCACGGGTGGGGGCCTAGGGAGCGAGGTCCGGCACCCAGTCAAGCTAAGGGGTCAAAATTGGCTTCAAAATCGAATCATATCAAGGAGCATAACCGGGATTTGCTCGCCAAAAGTTGTTGGGGAGGGGAGGGGGAGGGTGAGGAGGAGGAAAAATAATACAATCAACCTAAAATACAAAAAATTAAATACCATATACAAAAGATAGAAACATGGAAAAAGTGGAGGGCATATGTCTCCTTGTACCCAATCTCGCTTATGTCAAGGAGTTACAAACACGGTGTTCTCTTGTTCACGTTTTGATGCTTTTGAACGGATTTGTAAATGAATGGGTGCCCCCATATCTTAATTCCGTCAGGATCATAGCACGTGGAAGTTGGGATTAGGAAGGGGGAAAGAAGGGCAAAATTGAACTTCTAGCATATTGCTCGGATTGTTAGCCCCTTATTGTCCAGCAAAGTGACCAGGGTAAAATAAGTGGGGGGTAAAAAGAAAGGGGTGGGGTAAAAATTAAGAAAGTCATATTCGCATACCTTTCAGTAGCCTGACAATCACGGCAGATACTTTAAAATAGAATGTTACTCATTTCCATGTACTGTTTACATGCCATTAATACATATTAAATCATAAAATAAGAATCTGAAGGACCTTTTTATTATATATATAAAAGTGTGTGTGTTTGTGGGGAAGGGGAGGGGGGGTAACTACCCCCTCATGGCCACGCCGCTTGCCCTCCATTTCTGTATCATTTAATGGGCGTAAACAGAGTCGTACGAGCCCCCCCCCGCCCCCTCTAAACCATAGGCGGGATTTGAGGGGGCAAAGGGGGCACTCTCCCACCACTTTTTCCGAATTTGTATATTTTGTATCGTAATTTGTTGCATCTTTGCGTGATTCCCGCCCTCACTTCCCCTAACTCCCTCCTTCCTTTTGCACACACACACACACACACTTTTAGTAGGAAAATCCCGCCTATGGTCAAAATGGTAAAAATGTCAAGAAAATATGCTAAAAATAATTCCACTAACCCGGGAAAAAGTTCGCTAAACTATCTGCTGCATCGATTCCACCAACATCAAGTTTATAAATAAAAGTTGTCTGAAGGAAACAAAGCTTCATAACCATGTTCTGACCTTACACTGTCATAGTGTACCTGCTATATACATTAGCATTACAATACTTCCTTCCTGATCGATCACCCAATAGAAACGTAGAATCGTACACACCCTGCACACACCTACACTCAATCACTTGTGTCATTGGCTGTCTGCAATATTTAGAAAATGAACTTGTTTATACATCTTCTTCACAAAAAATAATTTCGGCGAATTTTGGATTTGAGGTAAAGAGTATATAATATTTACATTTTGAGATTTTCTTCCGTTTTAACATGACGTTCAACAACAGCTGTCATTTCTGTAAACATCAATGTTTGTATTTTGAATTGAAACCCCTCGCACAAAAATTATTAGACTGTAAACTGGTAAGAGCAGATAGGCCTACGATGCTATACAGACCAAGGACTGCATTGTGAAGAATAACACCAATTAAACCCGGAAGTGGACCACGGGCTGACCAGGAAGATCTCTCTTTTAAATTTCTTTCTTTTTATCGTATAACATTCATAAGCATTGGGTAAGTATACCATCTTATAGGATACAAATCCTTTATCCTTTATTTGTTAATATGTGAAATAACATCAACATTTGAGCAGATTTCCTATTAATGTTATATAAAGCTTTTTCGGTTCAAAGTAATGGCTAATCAACTTTCAAAGCCCATTTTGATATATGTAAATTAGATTTATTACATTTTTAAAAGCATGACCAACGCTTTGATGTTATAAATTTCTGTTCACGTTCGGCCATTGCTATTGTATGTTGCATCTGTCCCAGTTGGTTTGGCCGAGTTCCAAAGCAGCGAAGTATTATTCTAAAATGGCCCGAAACCGGTCAGTGGCCATTCAATTCACTACGAATAAAAACAACTGATTTGATTGAATAGCAAAATGGACTGGTGATATGACAAATTGTTCTTGTATTTTGTGCATGCAACTAACAGACTTTAATGGGTCTGAACTGATAGATTTTTAACCAATTTTAATGGGATTTTTGCTTTTAACGATTTTTAAACGTTTGTAATCCATCGAGCTAATCCATCAAGCTAATGTTGCCAATAAGTGATGCCAGTCCCCCCCCCCCCCCTTCCCCTCTATACCAGTATACCATGAAGATGTTTTAGATAAGGATAAGCTTTTAATTCAATCGTACGGCATCTGCATATATGAAGAATAATGATTAGGCAGTTAGGGAATCATTGACAATGTTTAAAGATTTACAAAGAGGCATAGCGTAGGAACATGTTCTTCATTGGAGGAGGGGGAAGGGGGAATATGCTACAACACTAGTTAAATGGTAAAAAACTTGACTTAGTTGAGGTGCATCATGTAGGTCACTGCAACATTAGGGGGTGGGGACGGGACGTGCCCCCCCCCCGTGCCTCCGGTTCCTACGCCTATGCAAAGAATGAAAGAGGGATGATAGTTGTATACTCAGATGGAAAGTGTATAATTTAATTCATTGTCAATACAGCAATATCCCACACAAAGAGAAAGCGGCACATTCATACACTGGTCATCACATTATGAGCCATGAAATAAAAAATAAAGGTATTTACTATGATCAATCGGTCAGTGGCATAGCATAAATCGAGGTCCAATCGTCTGGTAGATGTCAACGTTAAGTGTGTGTGTGTGGAGGGAGGGGGGGAGGGGGGGTGTCAATGGACCTTGATAACGTCATGTCTGAAAAGGTGTGTGCGTATGGGTGGAGCAGGTGCTTGGGCCACATATCCCCGTGGCTACGTCGCTGTAATCAGTGACTGATAAAGGTGGTTATGTTGCAAGCAAAAATGTAACATGAATCAGCCCAAATATAAGTTGTTATATTATTTGTCTAAGGTTGCCTAAGCTTGCATAAGACTGTTTTAAAAGCCTGAGTTTCGATCATGGTCCATCTGTCCATGGTCGATTTTTCGCTAAAATGGGCTTACAGAATATCATAACCCCGGTCCCGTCAATGTTTAACAGTATCTCCTTCCTACCCCTATCTTAACAGTTGGAAAATCCATATCGGAAAACTACCAATTAAACAACGCGTAAGGAATTAACAGATAATCCCTTTTAAAATGTAAAAAGAATCAAGATTTCCTAGTACTTTTAATCTATATCATACATTATTTATTTTTTATTCAACAACACCTATGTCGTTACCAGGCCACTTATAGCCATGATCCACTGTTTCATGGAAATCGATTGTTCCATATTGATTTACGTTGTTCTGTCGTCTGTACAGCTGTATAGGCGCTTTATCCCACTCCGTGTATAAGTGCCGAATGCGTGTGTGTATTGTATGCGCTTTGGAAGTGGCATTGCCATGATTCGCCAATTGATTTCGCATAGTAGATGTTTAATATACACTGACTAACCTCTCCTATGCAAAAGCAATAACATACTGATAAATAATTCCATGGGACTCATGTCTCCCACGCAAACTGACCACAGACATTGTGTTCGTGTTCTTTAATATAATGCCGAGGTACTGGCAGCTAGAAGAGATTGTATATGGAGGGGCAAACATGATGTAAGGGAGAGGGGGTGGGGGGCATGGGTGGGGGTGGACATAAAGTTTGAAACATTCTTATAATGGATATACATATATGAATCAAGCGTGTTAGTACTGTAATAGTACTTTTTACTAAAACGTGGGTGGAGGAGGGGGGCGGATATAAAGTTTAAAACATTCTTATAATGGATATACATATTTGAATCAAGCGTGTTAGTAGTATTTAGTACTATTCACTACAAAAACATGGATTTGCAAATCGGGGGAAGGGGGAAAGTGTACGCCCTTTCCCCCATGTGCCGAAGACATTCACGAAGGGAGATGTTGCATAGCATCTTCCTAATTTAACATTGACAACAGTCTTCGGCAGCATGGGCAAATGTCTCAATTGTATTAATATCGAGCAGATCAGATAATGAATATTAAAGATAACAGTGATTTTGAGTAAAGGCTGATCAAAGTTGATAAGGTTTTAATTTCTGCTAAATTTGTGACACAAGTCTTTATGCAATTCAATTCTTTCCTGAATCTCATTCCGTGAAAATTGTTTATGATAGAATCTGGTTGGGCAATTGGGGGTATATGGTGAAGACTAAAACCCACTTGGACAGAATTTGCTGCACCACTTTAAAGAGATATGACTGTATGATATTGACGTTTAAGAAACAAAGGATTTACAAAAGAAAATGGCAAGGTCGGTATAACATGCATGTTAAACATTACAAAATGAAAATATGACTATTGATGTCTGAGATTACAAAACTGGTCAATTTCTAACCGCTTTTGATAATTGTTTTTTTTTTTTGACAATCTCCATAAAAGATCTTTGAAAGATCACATAATATAGTTACGAACGTGACACGAATATAGTATTGCGATATAGCACTGAACAAATTAGTAAAAACTCGAACAATGTACTTTATGCTGTTATGTGGGCCGAATTCCAAACACCCAAGTGTCATCTGGTCATTATAGCTGTAGGAAGAATACAATCATAGGGGGTGGGGGCTGAGAAAAAGGAAATAAAGATTGGTCTGAGGGAGGAACTCCCCGAAATGATTAAAGGACACGTCACACTGTACACACGTCACACTGTACACACGTCACACTGTACCCACGTCACACTGTACACACGTCACACTGTACACACGTCACACTGTACACACGTCACACTGTACACACGTCACACTGTACACACGTCACACTGTACACACGTCACACTGTACACACGTCACACTGTACACTGTTATAACATTTCTGTCTTCAATTCTTTGTGCCTCGTTAGTCAGTGTTATAAAAGAAACTTGATTTTCGTTATGGCTTCATTATAAATCAGCATATTTCAATTTGCTGACAAAAGCTGACGAGAAGAAAGCTAGATGTGTTCCAAAGAAGGTGCCTTAAATTATTTTGAAAATTAGATGGCCAGTGAAAGTCACCAATGAAAAACTATATCAAAGAACAGGCACAGTGGAGATAATTAAGGAGACATTTAAGAAAATGGAGATGGTTGGGTCATGTATTAAGAAAGGACGAAGAAAACTATGCCAGAAAATCCGTCTGCCCATCACCTGGACACGAGAAGGTAAACAAAGAAGGAAGACCTAAGACTACACGAAGAGGAGTGGAAGAAAAGGAGTTTTGGGTGGACCGACCAGATAGAGGAAGCTACAGTAGTCAGGTAGTAACAGGAGACAGAAAGAGAGGGAAAAAATTTGCTTAGACGTGTTAGAGAAGCCTCAATCTCCATATCCCCAGGAAAAATTAGCGGTAAGGTGACATGTGCGTTGTATAGGTATGTGCTTTGAGGGATAGGGTCCCCATTCCCTTATCCCCATGATTTCCATTTTGTGATACACTGTGCAATGGACACGCATACTACACGGGCTCAAAGAAATCCACCTGCGCCACTGCGTCCTCCACCGATTTTCGTATTAGGCCCATGTCAGTATGTTAAAACATTCAAATTTTTACCAACCAATGAACCCGGCCAATGACATCTTTCTAAAAAAATAAAAATATATAATACAGATTATTTGAATCTATTTTTGGAAAGCAATTCAGCTTAAGTACTTCATGTAGTAGCCGCAAGTTCAATATTTTCCAAAAATAATGACCCCGAACAATCAAACGTTGGTTCAGGACAAAAAATCAACAAAAATATGACAATTTAGGAGAAAATTATCAAAATTGTTTGGTCCCAATCTTCCTGAACACCCAATGAGTTTATAGTGTACAATAAATTAAATTCCTTGTTGTTAGATCTTATCTTTCAGTAAGAAATCCATCATGTTTTGTTTGAACTGTGTTTTAAAGGCGATGACGGACAAAAGCAACTTATCAACAGTTTTTTTGCGCAATATGATGCGTTCCAGCCGGTCATTATTTGAAATTATTAAATGTGTAAAACTACATGGTTCAATTCCTTTAACATGTTTTACTGATTGAACCAATTTCTTTTATGACGAAAGTTGAATTGTTTTTAATTTTTTTATTTAATTTCAATAAATCAGAAGTTTAATTTGATGAGAGTGAGTTCGACGCATGCGCGCTATACAGGGGAAAGATAGTTGTTTAAATAGGGTGGATGGCCTTCTGTTTATTCAGGCTGTTGAAATTTTCCATGTGGACATACTGTAGGATGAACAGACGTATATACTATCTGGGCGGAGAACATAATTTGCTTTCAGGTCAGGTAAGGAATGTATTTAAGTGATATGTCAAGAGCCAATGGACTTTTTGGGGAGGGGGTAATAAAGTTATTATATCTATGCACAGGGGAAGCGTTACTTAAATTTCTTCAAAATTCAGTCAAACAGGCCTGTTGCTCTTTCAGAAGCTGTTGGAATTGTCCATGTGGACAGATGGATGAACAAACGTACCATGGAGGAACACTATTTGCCGCTGCTTTTAGAAATTCATCGTCGCCTTTTTGAGAAAATCAATAAACAGATTATGAGCAATCTGTTTTGTTGATTTTCTCAAAAAAGGCGACGATGAATTTCAAAAAGCGCGGCAAAAGTGTTGAATATCTATTTATTATCCGTCTCCAAAATTTCATGATATCCAGTGAAATTGTGGGCATTCCGGAGCGGAAAATGAGAAACCCCATACGTTT